>JADDOH010014567.1:0-32789 GCA_016648135.1 Agrypnia vestita | reverse complement strand
AGATATATGAATAAATTTCTGGAATCTGTAACAACCCCCCCCCCATGACCTTTTTTTTTTTTTTTTTTAGCTCGACAAATTTTTATTTGGGAAAAAAATACTTCATTCGCTTCATTTAAAAATTTACTTCACTATTACTTCATTACATTACTTCACTTCATTAATACTACAATTACTTCATTTCATTACTTCACTTCATTAATACTACAATTACTTCATTACTTCACTCATTTCATAGTACTACAATTGCTTCACTTCAAGTAGTTTTTACTACAATTGTAGTGTACACTTTGTAGTCTTCAAACTGGTGAACGTGTGTGTGTTGTAGTCTTCATTTTGAAATGAAGTTTTTCCCTTCGCTAATGTACAGTACGACGCCGGCGTCGTGAGAAAACACCCTCACACGGAAAAAAGAGCCAATACCGAGTCAATAATTGTATTGATTACAAGCAAAATTGAATATTGAGCCGTCTGCGGGCTTCAACCCCGTCAATATTATTAATTAATAAAACGCCTTCAATATTATTGTTCAATTATACCGATAGTGTGCGGGGGCCTTAAGGAGTGCCTACAGCAAGGGTGAGATAAGTCATCTTTCAAAAGTATCTCATGGGAGCTTTATCCGTCTCAGAGATTCTCTCGATACGAAAATCTGAAAAAAATTGTCATCCATGGACATGGGCCAAGTTAAAAAATAATATAAAATAAGAACACAGTAAAATTATTCTTTCACGCTATACAGTTGGCATGTTCAGAATATTTTGAGTACAGAATATTTTGAGTTTGTTCAAATCTTTCAGAACAGTGCTGGATTTATGTCACAAAGACATTATTAATCAATTAGTGTATATTATAGATATCTCACAGAGACGAAACTGTATTACAATTGTGTAAAGTGATCACTTAAGCCAACCATAAAAAGACAGGTCATAAGTCCTGTGTACACCCATATGACTTCTATACCTACTTTCCCATAATTAATACAGTTTCGTCTCTGTGAGATATCTATAATATACACTAATATTTTGAGTACGTCCAAATTTTTTAAGAACGCAATACTGGATTTTATCCCCAGCGGGACATCATTAATCGAGATGTATTGTGGATGTCTCATAGAGAAGAAGCTATATTTTGGGAAAGTAGGTATGGATGTCTTTTTGGGTGTTCTGGGTGGGCTGGCTTAAGTGATCACTTTACATAATGTAACGTTCACTAATTCCACCCATGAAAGACCACCACATCTATCAAATTTTTGGAAGTTGTATATACGTTTAAGATACACAACTTGTTTCGTCGGCGAGTTGTATTTTTATTACCGCCACCTGCAATCCAAAGCATTTTCATTCCCATAATCCAATACAGATGTCAATATTGATAATGAGGTATCTTTATTTTGATTGGAATTTTTAGAGCAATATGTGTATATGAGATTCTTCCGAATTATCAACATTACAAAAGTAATGTGTTCACTAGTTTGTGGCGATCATTCAGAACATAGGTACTTGTAGATAAATAATGAATATTTACTATTATGTTTTCATAATATGTGTTCTATTATTGTTTTAAGGATTATTTAGAAAAATGGTCTCCTTGATGCAGATTAGGTCGTAATGGAATAATTCTCACAATTAGAAAGAAAGCTATGTTGGGCGGTCTTAACTTTTAGCAGAGTGCAATCTATACTTCTACACTTAAATTTATTCATTGTTAAAAAAAAGTATTTATATAAATAAAAAAAACACAGATAACTCGGCTGTAAACGTTTCGTAACATAAATATAATATTATAATCAAATTGATGACACTAATTATGTGATAGTATTATGGTGATGTCACCGACATTTATAAAAAGTCTTTTCTTGCATGGACACTGCGGCTTTGAATAAAATATGATTTCCAATTAACGAGTCGTATATTTTAAAGAAATTATTTTGAAGATAATTATTGCAATTTATTATCTTTGCATAAATTGAAAAAAGGTTTTTTGAAAAGGATTAATATGATTTTAATAAATCTATTTATTCATTTAAAAATCTAACCCACTCCAGTCCACGCAAAATATGAAAAAATAAGTTTCATGCTTTTTCTCTACTCACAATTTCAATTTTATGTAGAAGTAAATCCGTAGGCTGTCCCCTTTTAACATACTACTTTTAACTTTAATATACCGTGACGGTAATATACTTAACTTTAATATACCGTGACAGAAAAAAAAACTAGCAGGTGGTAATTCTATCAACTCGTGTTACCGTAAAAAAATGGACTGTCTTAAACTAAAATGTCTGAAAAATTGTCAATATTCTACATTTATTATAAATATTGAGCGTCGAAATTGGAAATATGATAAATATAATAATAACCACATCCAATAGTACATTTATTTTTATTTCTCTTCTTTTATAATATATCATCGTCTTCATTTTAAATACTCGAGATAAATAATTACATTCTCACTTTGTTATTCTTTTTAATGTGAAATCAATGTGGGATATTATTTTTCAGTCTTACATGTAAATACACATGGATTTTTTTATATAATTGACGTTTACACGAGATTGATTTCAAAATCTTTTTTTAATTCTCTTAACATGATTGGTTTTCCACTACTAATTTCTAAGCACAAATATTTTTTTTAGGAATAGCTAAAATTTAAATTTATATTGCGCTACGAAAATTTAACAGATATATCTGTATTAATGCATGGTTACCATGGAGATAATCGGCTGGAGAGATGATTTTATTAGTCATATTTTATATTAGATTTTTCTAATATAAAATTTCATCTTATTAAACCAGTATTGTTGGTTTCGAATGCGAATGGTCAAATGCTACGTCTTTTCGATATTATTTTATGGAATGGAAGCATGGACGCGTACCGAAAAATTGATCAGGCGGTTTGAGGATGTGGATTCAGGATGTGGATCTACAGAATAATACTTAAATTAAGCTGGATGGACAGGTTTACGAATAAAGAATATTATGGTTTCGATCAATAAAGAGAAATAAGTAATTAGAACAGTGAGAATCCGAAAACTTCAATATCTCGGACATGTGATGAGACATCCGGAGAAGTACAAAATCATGAACCTCATCATGGAGTACACCATGGCTGAAAAACCTAAAACAGTGGTTTGGAAAGTCTAATGTGAACCGTTCCGGGACGCAGTAAATAAAATAATGATAACCAACGTCCATTGAAAGGATAGGGCATAAGAAGAAGAAGAAGAAGAAGAGGAATAAAAAGAAGAAGAAGAAGAAGAAGAACCAAAATTCAATTATTGTACTCGCGCGTAAGCAGGCAGTAGGGACGCGCATATATTGTAACTGCATAGCGGTATGCAATAATTTTCCATAATATTTACAGCTGCTTCAGGACACCATGTACATTTTTGGAAATTAATTAAAGTCTCAGCCTCACGTAAAGTCATCAAGGTCCACATTCCGCGGTCCTTGGCGGACATCGTTAAACTTGGACCTGCTGGGCAGCGCGAGCACCTTCAGCCGCACATGTAGGTACATATTACGCAGGCGGTGAGGCCGTGACAGGCGAAGCTGCGGAGACGTGGACTCGATGACCTTGGAAAATTAGAAATAGCGAAAGAGGACGATCATCATTTAGGTAAACAAATGGACCGACAATTTCCTCGCTTCAACCCAGGGCCGCGCACGGCTGGCGGCTAGTTGAGAAAACCAACCAATTAATGAAATTGAAGGAATGATATGTTATGTCTTTGTTCCAATTTTCTTTGCGGATCTGGTAGGTTTTAAAAAAAATAAAGAAGTGAACTGACGGGACAATGAGGGCAAACTTTTGGATGGCAGCCGTGCGGCCCAACTCTGCTTTGCAACGCTGGGTTGCACGGTTGCTTTTAGCATTAAAAAATGCCAACCTGGCGGAGAATGAGTTGGACCGATATAGGAGCTTTTGCTTATAAAACGGTCCTGGGTAAGCGGTGGGTCTGCCCTCGTTGTACAGATCTGGTAGGTTCAATAACGGGAGATTGCCCTTTTCTTCTTCGAATTTTACCTTTTCATCGATCACCCATTTCTCCAGGTGATCATTCTCAAAATGGAAGATGCCTTTCAGACAAATCTCGAAGAATAGTACAATTTGTATTTCGTATAGATTAAGTCGTTCGAAATTTTTTTTTAAGTAATGGTAATACTTTTTTATTTTTTTAAATTTTATTTTAGGAAACATACAGTGCATTTTAATTTTTTTTTATATAATATCGAAAAAAAAATTCGTTTAGTACAGTGGACCCTCAATATTCGCCGACGTTGAATGCGGCTCCTTTAATATTCGTAACATTTTTTGGTCGAAAATTTTGTTTGATATTCTCCTGAAAAAGATATTCAACCCGATGTGTTTGGAAACTTTTGGGAAATCAAACTAAAAATAAATTAATAAATCAAACAACATTGAATAAGATATTTATAAAAACGAGTGCTGGACAATCGTCTGGGAATGCTGGTGAGCCATCAGGACAACATTCACAAGAAATGACCTGATGTCATCAAGGTAACTCAGGAGCGTGCAGCGAGAACAAGAGGCATGACTTTTATTTAAACATATGTATATTCGGAAAAAATAGAAACTAAATATTTATCAAGCAGAATATTATGAAATATTAAAATATGAATAATATGTTAATTATTGTTGTAATAGGAATATTACTTTTCAAAATATATGCTTCTTGTTCTGTTTAGGAAAAATTCACGCTTATTGTTGTCACCGCACGCCCCTGGGTGGTTCCCCTTTTGAACAATAGCCTAACCCCAGTAAAATTAAAACTCTTAACAACAATAATTGTTTTTTTTTCCCATAAATGTAAATTTCCGGTTAGAATTTTATTTATTTATACAGTTTATTTAATCACGACGAGTAATTAAAATGTATTTGCGATGATATCCGAGATCGATTCTGAAGTTTTTTATTTATTAAATAATAAAATTCAAGGCTGGTAACGGATAAAACAACTTTTAGTTAATTACTTTGGAAAAAATCGATTGATATTCGTCCTTCTTGATATTCGTGTTTTTTTGGGGAACGGTTTAATTAAAATAAAGTATTTTGGGCACCGGGATACTTATGTATCTACAGTACGGCCACTGTATAATGGCACTTTTGACGTTTAGACTTACATGAAGTTTCGTAATTAACGACAGCTAAACATTAGAGGACAAATGCCATACTTTATTGCGCGAACGCCAGAGTAGTGATGTCCATCAACATTAAATATGGAATGAACGAAATGATTCAAAATGTTATAGGATATTGATTGCCTGTATAATATGCGTAGAATATATAATGCGAATACAACGCAATTGAATTGATATGGGCTCAAATCAGGGGATATGCAGCAAGGCATAATACAGAACCTCCATTTACGACATCAAAAATGTTAAAATTATTAGAAGAAGCTTGACAACGTACAACTCAAACAGACTGGGCTAATGTAGTGAATAGAACCGTGCGACGAATAAAGGAAGATTACGAAGGAGATATTAGAATCGATAATATTTTATAATTAATTTAGGAAATGATAGCAGCGACGATAGTTCAATGGAGAGTGATAGTAATGCGGATGAATCAGATTGAAACATTCAAGTAAATATTTTTATCTAAGAAAAATGTGTTTAATTATTCTTCTATAACCTTTTTTATGTACAAAGACTTTCTCAACTCACACCGTGCGACGAATTTTTTTTTCGACTGAATTATTTCGTTAATGATTTTAAGTGTGTCACAACACTATTACGATCTGTCAAAAGTGCCATCTTAAGATGGCTCGAGTATATAATGTTAAGGAAAGTGGATCTCAAACATAAATTATAACAATTTATGTTGCTGTATCATTAGGAGGTAAGTAATTAAAATAAATTTCAGATAAATTACGTAGAAAGATAAACGTTAAAAAATCTATCTATCTAAAAATTTCAATCATTTTAATTAAGTCACCGAACCCGGAACGTTCTATTGACGGTGAAAAAATACACGTTTCACTTGGCAAATATACATAATGTAGATGATATTTGGTGATTTCTGTATAAAGACCATCGCAGATTCCTAAAAGTGATTTTTTCCGTGTATCTTTTTATTTCAGTTTATGTTTTAAGCACGAAAATTGTAAAAAATCAAATAAAAAGTGATTTCTTGAAAATGAAATTATCGCAAATCGCTCTTTGAGAGGTGAAAATGAAATTATTTGATAAGCTACCTATCGCATCGCATCGCCTATCGTACACGATCACCAGGAGATATTGAGACCGTATATAACAGATTTAGAATCAGCAAACTAATCACTCGAAGACAATTGTCTGATCTGACCTTCTTCTACAAATCTGTCAACGGACAGATAGACTCGCCCGAGATCCTGGAACAATTTGGCATTATCACTGCTAGGCCGGATCTAAGAGTGCGTAGATTGTTAGAAACCACTAAATCCACAAAAAGTTACGTGCACAATGGCCCAAGAAATAGGATTGCCAATCTGGTGAATAGCCACTGTGTTGATATCAACTTCTTCGATGAATCATACGTCTCATTCTCATCAGCGGCAAAAAGATTGTTATCACAGTATTAAAATTACCCTCAACCCTATATGATTATACCATGTTGTTACTATGCTAGTATTGTTTTTTATATATGTGCAATTTTTCTAATCCATTCATTTAAGTCTATTATTTTTGTAAAATCAATGTATATAGCCGATTGGCGTATGAATAAATAAATAAAAAAATATATATATATATATTTTCAGAACGTTTATTTATGAACCCTGTGTCTCCGCTCTTGGATATGGAGGACCACTTTCGGTTTTGAAGAGTCTCGATTGTAAATTGTAAATTGTGATATATTTATGGCGGACACAAACCACTTTAGGAAGACATCGCAAATTATCCGAGAGCGAGAGCAATAATTCAGTATTCATGAACCGGGAAGCTCATCTTCGCCGATGATTAAATATTCCAATATTGTCTCGAGTGGACTGGTATTTGGATTGCAGATTTGTCTATCGCTTTTACACCAAATGTCAAGGCCAGGGCATCGTCCATTTGCATTTGCGGTCGTTAAATATTTAAGAAGCACACTTTTGAAAATTTATTTTCCGTGAGGAATGCCCTCATTAGCTCAAGACGTGCAATTTATATTCTAGAGGAGTATAAATGTATGGTGAGATGCCGGAAAACACGAAGAATATAAATAAAACGAATTATTCAAAAAACAAATGCTTTAATTATTGCAAATAGATTAGATTATTCAGAATATTTTGAGTTTGTTCAAATCTTTCAGAACAGTGCTGGATTTATGTCACAGAGACATTATTAATTGTTCTGAAAGATTTGAACAAACTCAAAATATTCTGAATTGTAAATACTGGTAAAAAAAAGGAATTTAACAAAAATTGGAAATAATATTTCCTGGCGTATCCTAGTGTAATGCAAGTATTCGGATGAATTTCATTACACACAATAAAGTATATTGCTCTCAAAATTCCGTAAAAAATCAATGTAGATTTTCTCATTAGCGACATCTGTGGGGATTTAGGGGAATGAAAATGGCTTTGTACAGGCCGCATGGAAAAGGCGCTTACAACTCATATATGAAAGCTTTCCACGCAATTTGAACATATATACAACTTCCAAAAAATGAATAAGCATGGTATATTCTATCATGGGTGGAAATGGCGAATGTTACAATTGTGTAAAGTGATCACTTAAGCCAACCATAAAAAGACAGGTCATAAGTCCTGTGTACACCCAAATGACTATACCTACTTTCCCATAATTAATACAGTTTCGTCTCTGTGAGATATCTATAATATACACTAATAGATTAGATTATATTATTCATTAAGATGTATAGATTGTATTATATTATAGTATATGAACCTACACGTAAATATGTAAGTTATTATGGATAGTATATTAATACTTAATAATAGATTGTAGAATATAAAATACTATTGTATTGATTGTAGAATGTACATTTAGGTAGTACATGGGGGTTAACTAACTTAAGAAGTAAATAATAAAAAAACAAAACGATGTCGCTGACTCCTGAAGAGGTTTCACGAGTTTCCGACAGGGCGTAACCACCACGTGGCGGCGCCGTGGCCGCGAAAGGAGCTGGCGGCTATTACTTCATTTATTCCGAAAGCGATTTGAAAAGAATATCGAAGATATTGAAAATTGAGAAAAATGACAAATCCTCGGTGCGATTGGAAATCCAATTTTTGGTAGGTATATCAAAATTATAAATTATTAGTATTTGTAAAACATTTTTTAAGAATCTATTATTAGTAAACTAGCTATAATTCATCAAAAATAATGTAGGTGCTTTCATTATATATTTCGGCCGCCAGTTAAGACTGTGAAAACGGCGCTATCTAGAGTAGCATAGCGTCCCGGTGACGTTAGTGATTTATTTATTTATTTATTTATTTAATGTTTATGGAAGACCAACAGCACAAAAAAAAGCATAGAAAACATTGATACAATATAGATGGCCAATTACAGGTCTCCACATTTAGAAATATATTAATTATATAGAAAGAAAGAATAAAAAATTTAAGCAAACAGAAATATGTCAGTAATGATAAACATTTATGATATACTAAGGCATATTAATTATATAGAAAGAAAGAATAAAAAAATTTAAACAAACAGAAATATGTCAGTAATGATAAACATTTATGATATACTAAGGCATATTAATTATATAGAAAGAAAGAATAAAAAATTTAAGCAAACAGAAATATGTCAGTAATGATAAACATTTATGATATACTAAGGCATATTAATTATATAGAAAGAAAGAATAAAAAAATTTAAACAAACTGGGCGATTATTTTTTTATTTCTTAAACCCCATTTTTATATTATCTATATTTATAATTGCTCTAGATCTACGGTACAGTATTGTTCTGTTTTCCAGTGTCAGCTTAAAAAAATCGTGTGCTTTTTTTTCAAGAAACCTGGTGTAGGGATACTTTTACAACACATTTAGATATTATTTAATGCGTAGAAATATTATATACACATTAGTCATTTTAATGAAGTAATTTTAATTTTCTTACGTCAAACGGCCAGTTTTATTATTGTAAAATACAGCCTGTATCAGGAGCTGGGCTTAGCTGCTGGTATATTATTATTATTTGAGCCATCTTGTGGCTTTAGTGACGGACATTGTTACGTAGAGAATTGTATGTATTGATTAATGATTAATACCAATGATATATGTGATATAGTAATGGATGCACTTATTATCCTTAATTTTCATTAAACTGAAATACTTTAAAAAATTTTGATATTTAAAAAATCTAATTTAGACTAAGTATTTTATTAGAAAACGAGTATGTCAGCGTTTTAATTTTATTTAATAACAATTTTGAAAGCGTGTTAATTTGGAAAACGGAATGAGGTTAGCTATTTGATAGGAAGTTACGGACGGACATTGATATTATTATTATTGGATCCATGCTGATTAACGATATTATAAGCATCTGTGATGACTAACAATGTAATCATTAAACAATGGAAAAACGAATTGTCCCGGAATTTCAAACAATGTTCAGAATATTTTGAGTTTGTTCAAATCTTTCAGAACAGTGCTGGATTTATGTCACAGAGACATTATTAATCAATTAATTATCTTAGCCAACCATAAAGCCAATCATAAAAAGATAGGTCATAAGTCCTATGTACACCCAAATGACTTCTATACCTACTTTCCCATAATAAATACAGTTTCGCGTCTGTGAGATATCTATAATATACATTAATCAAACAATGTTATTTGTTAAGATAATATATCAGAGAGGCATTTCGCGTTGATGTGCCAAAGTTAAGAAATATTAAAAGTTGGTTAAAGAGACTCATCGATTAACCCGGGAGACTAATAACCGCGGGTATTTATTATATTGAACCTTCACCTCTCGCGTTTGTTGAAATGCGGTAAACTTTGAACGGTTGGCGCCGCCGTGACAGGGCTCGTTGGGCAACCGTGAATTTGTCAGACATTGCACGCTGGACGCGTATTGCACAATCTGACTCTGTACCCACATAGTTTAGAATAAGTAATGCTCAATTGTATAAGGTTTGGCGTATACCTATTTCAAAATATAACTAACATATTTCAAAAACTCCTAGAAATAACATTTCACGTCACACAAAGTTCAAGATCGAACCGCTGTGTATGATAATGGACAGATATTTTAGAACAGCAGCACACAATTTTGAGAGAAAAATGTTCTATAGATTCGTGAATATGGAGAATTTTGAGCAATATGATCCCATGGCAAATTTGACTCTATGCTTCCTCTGCATATTGGTCCAGTTCAAATTGCATGAGGAGACAGATGTATATATATATATATATAATATATATATATATATATATATCTATATATATATATATATATCTATATATATATATATATATATATGTAAGTACATTCGATACAATCGTCCGTATTCTGAAATAAGCAATATTGCTATTTCTGTAACTTGACAGTTATTGCATAACATTGTGACGCCGTTTTTTTTACGTTTTATGTTTGACAAGTTTGAAATAAATGAATTCAATCAATTAGAAAGCTCATTATTCGTAATAATAACTTAATATAATAACTGAGTGTTTGTTTACGTTTAATAATAATAACTTAATTATTTTATTTTTTTATTTATTAATTTTTATATATTACTTTTATTTTATTTATTTATTAATCTAACATTTTAGAGCTTTCTGATAGATTGAATTCATTAATTTCAAACATGTCAAACTTAAAACATCGAAATTGCCGTCAATACAATGTTATGCATACCTGTCAAAATTGGGATAAAGATCTGAATATTGTATATATATCTATATAATATTGCTATTTTTAGAATAGCACAGGTTGACGATTAAAGGTCGATTTTTTATTCATGGCACTATACAGTCGTTCACTGAGGAATCTGTTGCTACTATATATTTTTATTATACAATATAATAGAACTTAGATTTCTTTAATGTTTTATTATTATATGGATAGGGAATGAAATAATATTCATCACATCTTGATGACAATAAACTCTGTCGACGCTCTTTATTAGCTGATACGAGTTGGTGAAGAAAATAAAATTTTAAAATATTTCATGTTGATGTTCAAATATTAAACATATACACAACTTCCAAAAAATTTGATAGATTGGTAGTCTATCATAGATGGAATTGGTGAACGTTACATTGTGTAAAGTAATTACTTAGGCTAGCCATACGATAGGTGGTAAGGCCTACGAAAACCTAAAAACACTTCCATACTACTTTCCCATATAATTTTTTTTAAACATTCTACGAGACATCTATAATACAAAATATATTTTGGTTAAAAGCGAATAGTATATTTTATTACATTAATATAACGAATAACCATCAAGAATTTTTGAAAAGTTTAAAAAATGGTTAAATAATAATTATTATCAATGTGTACAATTTACATTTATTTTAAACAATAGTACCTATATACTGCGCGGTATACACAATCTACACTATGCGTCACTGACGTCAAGTGGGTTGTTCATTACTGTCTAACTGGAAACGACTCATAACTTTGTTCCTTTCTCGCAAAGATATCGCTAACGCATACCAATGTGTATACCGGTACACTACACATTCTTGGAGTGCCACGGTCAAAAAATCGACTCGAAGATTACGATTCAGTTGGGGGATTTTTGAAATCGCAACTGCGCGATAGAAGTGCTACTGCTACCAATCTGCTTCTACCGACCTTTAACTGTCTGCCTTTGAACCGAGACTTGTGTGCATCTATCTACTCTGGCATCTAGAAACTAGGGATGGGTCGTCGACGTATTTACCGTCGACGAAACGAGACCGTCCACGTCTATCCATCGACGAGACGATCAACTAGTTGAATTCGTCAACTTCGTTACGCGGACGTCGCGGACGTTCTATCTAAACATCGGGACGATGGTCAACTGTCAACGGTTCGGCGCGACGCTGCTCGACGGCTATTTTTATTACGTTAATTTTTAAAATTTACAGAAGTTCGTAGGAATATAGTTTCGGAGAAAGTAAAACCGCTACTTGTACTTATATGTAAAAAGAAATATTTTATTATTTATTTGTTTACGTACATTATATCTTTTACATATTGTTTTATATACTTCTTTCTATATATAATAAAGAAAGAAGTAGGTATACACAACAATATCAGGTGTAAGCAGTAAAATATTAGTTCAATAAAAAATAAAATAATTAAACACAATCGTTTTATTTTATACAGCGCAAAAATCACCGAAACGTCGCACGTGCACATCGCACAAATCAAGTAAAAAATAATAGCTTATTAAGCCTGTCTCGCCCTACGCATGCATTCAAATTTCAAGTCTCTGTCATAGTTCATGTACACAGATCTGCACTCTGTGGTCTACAAGTCGACAGCGAGAGATGAGAGAGAAATAAACGGAGACGTTTTGTCTTGCTCTCGCTCGTTGCTTTGCATTACGTTGAATCTCTAATCGTCCACCGACCACGGCGTCCGCCGTCCACCGTCTACGAATTCAACTAGTCCATGCGATGAACGTAAACCGTCGACGCGTCGATGCAACGTCAACGGTTGATTTCAACTAGTCCGTCCATTCAACGCCCATCCCTACTAGAAACTCAAAAGGTTACTTTAAAATGTTATGCATATTGTTATCTACACTGATAACGGGAGTTGTATGGTGTAAAACTCATAAATTACACTTAATTTTATACCAGAATTTGATTTAGGCTCGGTTGCGCCAGCAGAAGTAAAGGTAAAAAAAGTTACTCGAGTGACTTTAAAGTTACTCAAGTTACTCTTTTTACTAAAAACGGGTTGCGCCAGCGATGGTAAAAATTATTTTACTCGCCGAAGTAC
Source organism: Agrypnia vestita (assembly GCA_016648135.1). Lineage (NCBI taxonomy): Eukaryota > Metazoa > Arthropoda > Insecta > Trichoptera > Phryganeidae > Agrypnia > Agrypnia vestita. The sequence continues at coordinate 19,880 of JADDOH010014567.1, read as the reverse complement.
ATACATGAGTAACTTTATTTTACCCTCCAAGATAGGTGGGTAAAAGTAAAAATGTTGTTAAAAAAAATGGCCGTCCTCTCACAGCTGATTTGAAAATGTGACATTTGTTCATATAGGTACTTGTCATTTGAATTTTGTCGCTGTCATTTTCGTATTGAAATTTGTAAATATTAAAATGAATCTTTTAATTTCGCGTTATTTTAGCGATGGTTTGACGTTTGTTTCATTTGTTTCATAGAATAAAGTGGTTTGTTTGAACTGGTTTTGAACCGCAAAAGTACGTACTGCCAGTGGTGAAAAACTGAAATAAATCAAATTCCATAGACAAATGCGGTATTTGAGGTTTATTCCGCTTGGCACCCTATTAGCCTTATGATTGGTTTGACAGCGGTAAAAAAGGCGTTTGTGCAACCCGAAATCGAGTTTACGCTGATCTGAGGGTAAAAAAAGTTAGTCGGGTCAATGTTACTCGAACCAAATTTACTTCTGCTGGCGCAACCGAGCCTTAGTATTCTGGGCATCCAAATCATAAAGTTTGAAGATCTGAATCCATTGGAAATAAATCCATAATATGCCGGTGACGTCGAGTCGCCACGGATGTAATTTGCGTCAGACAACTTTTAAAACAATACAAGTTTTCTTTCATCCCGGGAGCCCAGAAGCTAGCGAGGATCGCAGTCAGCAACATGTTCCGCATTACTAAATTCATCTCTACTTTCTTTGGATTCGACCGTAACAGCCATTTTTAAGGACAGATTACGAAATAGTGACGTTTGTGTTGACGGATTACATCACAGTTTCGTGCGATGAAACAAGTATTGAGGAGGAAAGGTTAAAGGTAAGTTGATGTTTTAAATTTCCTCTTTGAAATTTTAAAAGGCTGCTACCAGAAATCTCTTAAATACAAATATTCTTTCTACACTTATTGAGACAAATAAATTAAAGGTTCTTTCTATACTTATTGAGATATTCTTTCCAACTTTCTATACACAATTCTTTTACACTTATTGAGTACAAATACAAACATTCTTTCTATACTTATTGAGATAAATAAATTTAAAGATTCAGAGAAATTTACTTATTCAAATTAAAACTTAACTTAAATAAATAGGTATAAGATCTTAAAAAAAATGAAACTTGTAATTTATTCAATGAGTCGAGTATCAAGGAATGGTTAGTATATACACGATGTAAAAGAATTAGTTTACAATATTTTCCAGATATATTTCAGCCTAAATTGTGAGTCGTAAATGTTAAAGCAACAATGTCTTAATATCAATAGTTATGGAGATAAGCTAATTCAATGTTTAATAATATTTTTCAAAAAAATTTAAAGCTATATTCTAATCTAAATAGTGAGTTGAATATGTTCAAGCAATAATGTATTAATATCAATGGTTTTGGAGATAAGCGACTTCAAAGCTTGCATTTTTTTTCTCAATAGTTCTACCTTATTTTCTGTTAAACATTGAAATATCATTAAAGAAACATATATTAAATATTAAAAATTCATTCGGTTTAATAAAAAAAAAATCTGGATCCAATTTTTTACAGGTTTTAATAATTTTATTTGACTTGTATTAAGGGAGAAAGAATTTCAAATATTCCATTTAAGTTACTTTAGTGATAGTCCAATGTTTTAAAGAGGATAACACAGAAATATTTTTAAAAATGCAAACGTGGAATTAGCTTATAAGCTAAATATCATTTTACATATTGACATTTTCGACCCATCATTCAGACAAAAATTTACCTGTAAAGTATTGTGGACTAGCACTTTTACACTGTGTATTATGTGTTCTTAAAAACGCAATTCTCGACTATTTTATGAATGTTTAAAAATTATTATTCATTATTAGTGTTGACTAGCGAAGGGAAAAACTTCATTTCAAAATGAAGACTACAACACACACACGTTCACCAGTTTGAAGACTACAAAGTGTACACTACAATTGTAGTAAAAACTACTTGAAGTGAAGCAATTGTAGTACTACGAAATGAAGTGAAGTAAATGAAGTGAAGTAATGAAGTATTTGTAGTATTAATGAAGTGAAGTAATGTAATGAAGTAATTGTAGTATTAATGAAGTGAAGTAATGAAATGAAGTAATTGTAATAATAATGAAGTGAAGTAATGAAATGAAGTAATAGTGAAGTAAATTTTTAAATGAAATGAAGTATTTTTTTCCCAAATAAAAATTTAGCGAGCTAAAAAAAAAAAAAAAAAAGGTCGCCAGACAGATTTCTTCGTTCGATTCCAAAAAATTTTCAAACCATGGGGGGGGGGTTGTTACAGTTTCCAAAGATTTCTCCGTTTAGCTACATCAACTTCCCAAAAATTTTTTCATAACTCCCAAAATTTTTCAAACCAGAAAATTCTTCATATATCTACAGTATGTTTCTCATACTTTCGATAACTTTGAAGTGTATGTACTTTGTAGTGTTCGCTTTGAAATGAAGTGTACTATTTGAAGTTTATACTTTCAATAACTTTGGTGTTTGTAGTTTGTAGTGTGCACTACACATCAAAATGTGCGAAGTGTGCACTTCAATGTAGTGTAGTACTACATTGTAGTAGTGAGTACAGAGCGGACCCATCACTAGTGTTGACACAATCGAAAATTGTGTACGAGCAAAGGATTTATTACTCTACCCATATTTTAGTATCGTCTCGTAGCAGTGACATAACGAAACAAAAATATGCGGAAAGTAAATTGCTTAACTTTGAATGAAGAAACATCCCGCCTCACCTCCCCCTCCCGCGACAGCCACCGGCGGTCCGAGCGCCACAGAGGGGAGGGGAAGGGATTCAACGAGAAGAAGCGATGTATGGTTGGTGCAGGTATGTACATTTGTATCGGCTATTCGACTTAGGATGCGAACCTTAGTACAGTGATTGAGAAATATATTTTAATACGTTGAGAAACCAAATTGTGAGATTGTGTAAAGCCTAAAATAATATTTTTTAAAGTAATAAATATTGATAATATTGCTTGCGTTAAATAAAAACATTGTTGGCGAAAGATAAAGAAATACGCATTAATAATAATGATAATTTATTTTTCTCACATCAACTAGGTACATAAGATATTATTTATGTTATATACACATACACCCAATAGGAATCATTTTAAATTTAAAGGATGCCTTATGCATTGATGTAAAATATGAAATATGAATATGAAAAAACAAAAATATAATATTTGAATTTTTATTTGTTTTTACAATGTGTTGACCTGTACACCTTTTAATTAATAGAAAAATTAATTGTAGTACTTAAAAGAGATGGCATTGTCTTTCATTATTAAAGTAGGTACATAACCAGAAGAAAAAGCTTAGTAAAATATATTTAAAAAAATAGAAGTTTGTGTTATTAAGCTAGCTATGCAATTTCGAATTTCGATTTTGAATTTCAATTCGCAATTTTGAATTTCAGAAGCGTTCTATGTTACTTGTAATTAAAAATATCACACGTATATTTGGCCCTGGTTCTCATTGACAGGAAAACCCTTTTAGCTAGCGAGGTAACTCAAATCATATCATGTATACAAATTAATTAGTTCGTAAAGATAATTGGATAATTACAAAAGACTACATTCGGTACAGATACTGACAATAAGGCTAAACGTATATGTTAATGAATAAAATAAGACACTTGTTTGAAGCGCTACTACTGACCGATGAATGAAAAACCTATTTCCCGAAGAAAACATTATGTTTTATCGCAGCCTAACATTTATTTAGGAAAAAAAACTATTTGATTTTGAAATGGAGACGATCCATTTCGTTTACTATACAATCGTCAAATTAAATAATTATTTTATTAGATCTAATTCATTATATCGACTATTTAGTGACAATTTAGCGAACATCAAATATTTGGGAATAGAAGAAAAATTTACAATTATAAGAGATATTTTTATTTAGTTTGTAATAAATGTACGTAAATTTAGGCATAGACAATAAAAAAGTTGGCCAATTGATGCACTTGGTACAAATTCTTTGAATTAATTAATATTATACAAAAATAATTATTTGTAAACCATTTTGAAGTATGTAAATAAAATGTTATGTTACTCGCACTAAGTAGTCGATCTTGCATGTAAACCATTAAATTATTATTATTGAAATGAATTAATAATGATGCGGTTTCTATTGCCTTTTTTATAATTTAATTTATATTACGTGATATATTTTTCAACGGAAATAATGGCTACGTAGTAATATATCGTGTAATAATGCATCCTAACTGGGAATCCCGGGAATTTATGTGCACTGTGCGGAGCAAACGAGAAAATTATAATCAGGGTTTTGTAATATTAAAGTGTTCACAGATACTATTATAAAGTAAGTAAATAAAATAAAAAATACATATTGATTTTTTACAATTAAATCAATATAAATATGAGAACATTTGTAAACACTTACGATGCGATGAAAATCAATCCATTTGCACCTGAGAAGAACACGAATGGAGGGTCCCGGGGTAGTCCGGGGAGGAGCACTGCGCGGGGTCGCTAGAGCACTGTCGTGCGGTGCGGTGTCACTCGGAGCGAGATGGCCGTCACTCGAGAGGTGAGGACATATATTATCTCCGCCTAAAGCAGAGGTTCAATACCGCGGGTCGAGTTCTGCGGATGCTTATATAAGATGGCGAGTCCTCCGCCGCCGCGGCCGGCGGGTACACGCAATCGCTCCGTGTGTGTGTAAACACAAACAAAAACACCTGCACAGATCGCTCGAGGTTCCATCTGCCTCGTTCGTCACATTATCTGCCGCATTTTTGCCGGAATTTTAATAAAATCTCAATCCTGCGAACGGGTTAGGAATGCAATGCGGACGTTCTATAGCGAATTACCCGTAATTGAAAAATATATTTAAAGCCATTGTTTATTAAACTATACTCGTATATAAAACTGAATGTCGTGTGTTCTATACAATCCAGTAACCTTTGTCCGATCTAAACCAAAAATTACGTAGTTACTCTTCAGGACCCTGCGTAAAACCCATCTCCCTCCCTATCATATAAATTTCGCACCCAAAGTGCAAGAACTTTCTAAAATATGCAAATAGGGTTTAAAGTTTTTTTCTCGTTGTTCAAATTTTAAAGTGATACGTTTGTATATCAACATGAGAATGATCCTTATTGTTTTCTTACTTCTTATAAAAAAAAACATTTTAAAAGGGATATTCTTGTACTCATTTTAAAGTTTAAAAAAAATTATCATACGAAAGTCGCGCAGAGATGATCTTTTGGTTCGTAGAAGAACTAACGATGTACTAAGAGGGCATTGGGGTCAAATGCACCGCTTACCCAGGACTGTTTTATAAGCAAACGCTCCTATATCGGTCCTACTCATTCGCCGCCAGGTTGTCATTTTTTAATTTTAAAGGCAACCGTGAAACCCAGCGTTGCAAAGCAGAGTTGGGCCGCACGGCTGCCATCTAAAATTTTTCCCTCATTGTCCCGTCAGTTCACTTCTTTATTAAAAAAAAATACATAAACCACCCAGATATTTAAATACAGTAAGCATTAACACGATGTATAATCATACATAAAATACAAAGTATATAATAACACAATATAAAAATACACAGGATTATACAGGTAAGGACCAAACAGGTCGGGACATTAGAGGGTATAGGAAAAAGAAACCTCCCTTTTGGGTTAAACAGACAGCAAAAAAATAAGTACATACAGATATGGACTTACGCACACTTATCACGGCCGGCGCATATGATCCAAGAGCAAAACAAGACAAAGCAATCAAGAATACGTAATACTATTGTCGAAACGCCGAAGGATATCCCACCTGGAGACCCACATCCGCAGAAACGCCCTGAACAGTTCCAGGTTCCTAGCGCAGCTTAACAAATCGAGTTCAACGTAGAGCTCCGATCTGCTACTTCCAAATCTTCTATCATTTCCTCTCTCGCATCCCTCAACAAAGCGCAGCTCCAGAGAATGTGCTCCGGCGTCTACCTCACCCGGCTGCAGGTACGGAGCAAGCCCTAGATCGTAGAGCTTGCTTCAATGTACAAAAATATTGAAATTCAACTAACGATGCACAAAAATATGACATTTTTACTCAAAAACAGTTTTTTAAAAAGACAGTCTTTCACTCGGAATGCTTATATCTGTATTATATATTATATATCTTGCTTATATCTGTATTATATATTATATATCTATATTATATATCTGTATTATATTATTTTAAAAGCGAAATATTCTGGATCTTGCAATGTTCCTCCTTAGAACTTATCACCCCTCTCTCGCAGGCCTCTCCAACCCCTCCCCAAGACATAATTTGTATTATATTCAATTCATTGCCAAACATTTCAAAATTTACATATTTACTCTTTAAGACCCCGAGCAATATACAAATATAATGTAGGCACATTCTCCCCTTCCCCGACATAAATGAGGATTATACTGAAAGCCTTTCGTCCCAAATTATGCATTGTTACTCTTTAGTGTTCTACACAGAAATAATCTCTCGCCTAGCCACCCCCTGCCTCTGACGCGGTTATGCTCAGTATGTATGGATTAAGGTTATGCTGTTACCGATGATAAATTAGGAATTTTTATTTAGACGACATATTTAGAAAAAATAAAATTGTTATGTAATTATATAATTGTTATATAATTTAACAATATTTACCTTCTTATACATCTTTCCTTCTCCCTGGCTTCATCCCAACTTGCTGTCGTCGTCGACTGTTGGTGTCAGCTCTCCTCGTCCTTATACGTTTTTCTGTTCTGGGAAACGTCACTCAATCCATGCCTTTGCATCTGACCATTCCTTTGCATCAACTATGAATTTTTTTGTCTTCCTCTGGATGTAATTATCTTTTCATATACATAAATTATTAATAATATAAAAATTTTACGGAGGTTTTATAGAATACTGTAATATAAGTGGCGAAATATCATTTAAACTTAAAAAAAACCTTACTTTAATAATTAAAACATAATATTATAATTATTATTAAAAATTAACATTTAAATTATAAGTAAACATTTTATGACGAAAAAATTTCGTATCCAGTTTATCCAATTATAATTTCTTTCATGATGTCTGTATGGTACTTCGGGTTTGACTTATCTTTTTAATAAAAGCGATATACGAATATGCTACGTTTTTTTTTAAACAAATCTATCATAGTAAATATGTCGGAGTTTTTGCGAATAAACTTCGTAAACTTCAAAGTTAAATATGTCACCAAATATTGCCGCGTTAGAAATGTCACTTTACCAAATGCCACCATTATTTTCTAGTAACGCAAAGAACAACCACGAGTGAAAACATAACGTTAAGGTAATACTCGAGAATTGGTAAAAAGGAAGTTGATACTTCAGTGACTTGCGCGCAACTCTAAAAACCTTTCGAATCATATATTTTCATATTTTACTATAATATTTATATTCTGTGACATAAATATATATATTTTTTTTATAAAAATGTATGTTAAAAAAAGTTTATTCTGCAATGTTCTCACTGCACACGCCTGGCTACAGGCCTTATTACTCTACCAAAGTATAATAAGACAAATGTGAATTGTTTTAAAAAAGGTTTGAAACTTTGTTCTTCCAGGTATATGTTAGTTAGAAGTTGTTATTTTAGTTAATAATTTATATTTATGAAAACTTAGGACTGGTTAACAATAAAAACTATTGATTATCTGCAGTATTTTTTAATTTTAGTTCAAATCTGTCTTAGCTACATACGCGCAAGTACCTCTTAATTATTTATTTTATTTAATGCTATTCGTTCTATTTTTATTTTTTCACTTTCTAAAGCGAAATAAATAAACGAGGAAATAGATTAAAAGTATGGCAAAATATTTGTAGGTATATAATTTTGATTTATTTGAGTCAATCTTATCTGAATCCGTGTACAATTTTTACTAACTATTTGCCGTTTGAGTTTGTATTGTATCATGCAAAATCAAATTAATAAAAACTCCACCTCTTGCCAACCCGGTGAACGATTACAAAGATGTAGCAAAAACAATATAATACTAGCTGTAACCCGTCAAAAATGACTTTTACATGCCAGTTCCTAAATAATAAGTACCTATTGACTTATTTATAGCTGACACCCATATAGTAATAACGACGTTTATCAAAATATTTTAACTTTTTTATATATTTCGTCTGCCGGCAGTTAAATATACTTTTCTAAACCCTGGCGATTGGGCGGAACATCAAATGGTTCGCGTCATTGAAATCCTATGTGTACTGTATTTTGGACGGGTAATGCAGGTTCGGCCATAGCAACATCGCTATCGTTGCCGCCTTCGGCTGACGTTTGCTGGCCCGGGGTTCAAGCCCCGTCCTCTGCTGTTTAATTTCTTTTTTTTACCGTGAATTCGGACGAAATTGCGGGTGTTACACGAAATTATGTGGACAGACAGACGTACGGATGGACGGACAGACAGACAACTAAATTATTATGTTCGATATATACCTACTGATTGATGAACATACTATCAAATTGATAGTATGTGGTTCCGCCCAAACAGATGAAGCGCGTGAGGTGTCATTTAAGACTAGAGTCTTACAAAAGATTTAATATATTTTTGAAATTGTGAGCATAGGCAAACATCTTTAATAAATCTAAGTGTTAGATTTTTAAACCCACAAGAGGCTGACGGAACGTTAGTTGATAATCATTAAATAAGTGTAAATTTCTTACAGAACAACCACAAACCGAATTTTTATATTATTTTTATATTATATTAATTCACATATAATTGAAAAAAATACTCTCAGCCGTAAATATAATGTTGAATAGCTCGAATTTCGCATTGAGTTTCATCGATTTTCAATGAAAAGATCTCGCGTTACAGAGCCAAGGATTGGGAATTCAATAATAATTATAGGTATATTACTCGCCTGTTGTTCTTGCCCAAGATGGTTGTTTAAGCTTTAAATAAAAATATATTTATCCTAATACGGGGTGGATAAATTAAATGATGCAAATTCTAGTCAAAACAACCATTTGCATTTGACCTTTTTTACTTTTAAATGCTCTCCTGCCGATTTTTTGAAAATGGCCCTCACTTTTCCGCAACTTTCTCTGTCTCCTGAGCTTTTTTGTAATTTTTTTTCATGTATTTTCAGATACTTGGAATTTTTATAATTTTTCGCCTATATTGTTTATCCTTATTTATTTTAAAGCAAAGATACACATTTAGATTTTTAAATAACTAAAAAAAAGATTTTTAAATAACTACATAAGTTAAATGATACACGAATAAATCTCCACCTCTGGTATACTAAATTATGTGAGTGCATTTATATGCAAGTGGGAGGAATATATTTCAATATAAAATTTGACTTGAAATAAAAACAACCTTTCGCAAATAAAACCATCAACAGAAAAGCCTGTTTTACAAGTTCAACATAAGTGAATATATAATTTTTTTATGACTTTTGGTTGAATAAACCTAATCGATGTCTGCAATGATCCAACCCTTGACATTTATTTCAGCAGAGATCTCTCACCCTTAAACTTTTTTAACTAGGGCTGGTTTAACTTGAAGCGAATCAAAATGTATTAATAAAATTTTAAATATTCAATGATTTGTGACATTAATTTCGCAACAAGAGCATCAATAAACTAGATAATGTTGAATAATAACATTAAATAGCACTGCCATCCAGTTGATATTTATACATATGAATAAAAGCAGAACACGGGATATTTATTTCAAGGTGAAAAGATGGTACGGTAACGTGTGTATGCTGTATTATATATGCTTCGTCGTTATTTTCTTCTGTCCAATGAAATATATATTTTATCAGCGATGTCGGTGACACAAAGTGCTGGGCAGGTTCAGTGCCAGGGAGTTATAGAAGTCAGAATATTTTGAGTTTGTTCAAATCTTTCAGAACAGTGCTGGATTTATGTCACAGAGACATTATTAATCAATTAGTGTATATTATAGATATCTCACAGAGACGAAACTGTATTAATTATGGGAAAGTAGGTATAGAAGTCATTTGGGTGTACACAGGACTTATGACCTGTCTTTTTATGGTTGGCTTAAGTGATCACTTTACACAATTGTAACACACAGTGATCACTTTACACAATTGTAACACTTAAGCCAACCATAAAAAGACAGGTCATAAGTCCTGTGTACACCCAAATGACTTCTATACCTACTTTCCCATAATTAATACAGTTTCGTCTCTGTGAGATATCTATAATATACACTAATTGATTAATAATGTCTCTGTGACACAAATCCAGCACTGTTCTGAAAGATTTGAACAAACTCAAAATATTCTGAATTGTAAATACTGGTAAAAAGGAATTTAACAAAAATTGGAAATAATATTTCCTGGCGTATCCTAGTGTAATGCAAGTATTCGGATGAATTTCATTAGACACAATAAAGTATATTGCTCTCAAAATTCCGTAAAAATCAATAGTAGATTTTCTCATAGCGACATCTGTGGGGATTTAGGGGAATGAAAATGGCTTTGTACAGGCCGCATGGAAAAGGCGCTTACAACTCATATATGAAAGCTTTCCACGCAATTTGAACATATATACAACTTCCAAAAAATGAATAAGCATGGTATATTCTATCATGGGTGGAAATGGCGAATGTTACAATTGTGTAAAGTGATCACTTAAGCCAACCATAAAAAGACAGGTCATAAGTCCTGTGTACACCCAAATGACTTCTATACCTACTTTCCCATAATTAATACAGTTTCGTCTCTGTGAGATATCTATAATATACACTAATTGAGTTATAGAAGTGCTTACAAAAATAAATTGAAATTAGGAAGATTTACGAATTTTTTCCATCGAAAATAAACCGAAATGTACAATATTTTAAAGATCCATTCGAGAAATTATCTAAAATTAGATAAATTAATCAGAATAAGAACAATTACAACACAGAAAAGGAGTATCGAAAAAATATTTGATTACCAGCGAGATTCTAACCCGGAACCCTTGCTTTTCGGGGAACGACCGCTGGATTCACCATGATTTCGGCATAACAATCTTCTGTGATTTCAAAAATTTTGAAACTTGTATACGTATCAACTTTATATTGCAACTAGCTTATCCGCGCGGCTTCGCACGCCTAGATTTTTAGCAACTTTTAGTCATATTTTATCAATTTGTGTACATACAGATTACAGATATATGTCATCGTGGGCTTTTTTATAGAACTTTTTGAGTTCTACAACTTCTCTATAGAAAGTATTTAAATATCTCTTACCGTTAAGGAAGCGTTCGTTAATGGGATAATATCTACTCTGAAAGTCTCTTTTAAATATTGATGAAAGAAATTTTGAAATCGGATGAGTATTTTCGGAGATTACCACTTACATCCCAACTTACAAACTTTACCTCTTTATTTATTAGTATAGATGAATCCTAAAAACTTTTATAAAGTAACACGCTTGGTAACGACAGGTTAAATCTATCCATGTTTCATTAAATCTGGAATACCTTTGATAAAATTAACATATTGTAATTGTTTTAATGAAAACTTATTTTATTGTGAACCTTAATAATCAATGTGATAAAACACTTCTGTAACATATAGACTTGAGGTTCTTATTACGTCCGATTGACATATTTTGGTATCGAAACAAACGGATATTTTATACGAACCGTATGGATGCGTTGAGATTCGATACTCGACGTTTCGCTGAAGTCATATCACAACTTCTACAGGAGAGTACCCTAAACAAAGAGTAAGGCTACAATATGTATTGATCGGTATGTATAGATTATGTACAATCAATTATAATATGGCATCTAAGTGGGTATAGAGAAGAAATGTACATTTTAAAAACTATAATTTTCATGAAGGTGTTATGCTGTCATGATCATTGACGACATAATAGAGTAATAAAGAAGAAACACAAAATATTACAAAAACGGTTCCTTTGTCAGGGCTACCCAATATGCAATGTATTACTGATGCTGTAGTATTATTACTAAACTCTTTCATAGAATTGCTTCGCTAAAGGAGTTATATTACAATATCTTAGCAGTTTCTTCACATTGACCAAGGCAATCTTGAGGAAAAATGTCAAATTTTAAAGCTTTTAGTGATAGTTTGTGAATTTTTTCTTGCAGCTTATAATAATTATGTTTACGATGGCATTCTTACATACTTTGAAATTCGTAAATTTTGACTTGGGCCACTTTGAAAAATTACTCTTTAAATGCTTTAAAAAAATTACCACGGATTTGTAAATTTTGAAACAATTTTGAAAAGGTCAAGGTCAGGTTTCGCTTTATTACAAAATGACTTCTATACTTGAAAATTTTGGTTTGTAAGGAAATTAAAAAAAAAATTAAACAACGTATTGTAAAAAATACGTTTCGTTTGCTAGAGGATTTAATTATTCCAAAACTGCATTATAAGTGTGTCTCAAACACACGCGAGGGAGGAAATGCTTCGGCTGTGACCCAATCCTTTCGAATTAAGAAGGGGCTTAGTTCATCTATGTATTTTATACTCTCTTGGTTTATCTATTTAACTAGTAAATAAAGTTTTTAATTTAACAAACCAGTTAAAATTGATAATTTGAAAACGTTAGTAATTAAGAAAATTCTTGTTTCTGAAACCGGTTGCTTAAGTATATACTCGTATACACGTAAAATGAAGCGGTTATTTTAATTATTTTATTGTGGGAAACATACAGAACAATGAAATAAAAACTTATATAATATCTAAAAAATATTCATTTAGTATGACCAGTGAAATTCCCTCGAAGCTGGTTAAACTAAAAAAAAGATTAACCTATAAATAACAAAATATATTAATATAAACCTCATGGAAAATAACAAAAGATTAGACAATTAGATAAAGAACTATAAAACAATCAATAAATTATTAAAGTGAAAAAAGAAAGTACATTGAAGTTAAATAAATTGAAATGAAGTAAAAAAAATAAGTATTATAAATTAGAATGATAATAAAAAAAAAATAATAAAAAATGAGTAAATGAAAATGAAATACGAACAACATGGAAAATAGTAATATATAGATTATAACACAAAAAAAATGATAAAGAATATGACATGTGATGAATGTTTAATTACGATAATGCGTAGAAAGGGAGGCAAACGCATGCAAGCAATGTTCAATATAAATTTGATGATTGATTGATATTATTGTATATATATATTCATAATCTATATTCAGTTAGGCCATGGCCAGGAATGTGTTACCGCGGACTAATATAAAGAATAATAGATAGGTAGCATTAGATATTTGATGAAGACAAATTGGGTCCTCATTGGTCATCAAATACTGAAACAGGACAAGAGATAACTCCGACCCTCCTAGGATAGAAATGATGATAACGAGTACACTAGTAGAATAAGAGAAAATACTTTTTTAAAATACAAAATATAATAAAATTTAATGTAAATTATATTCGCTAAAAGCCAGACCATAAGTAAACAAGAACATCATATATGGGGTATAAAAACAAAGGCAGCAATATCAAAAATAAAAAAATAATTTGGTCCTGTAATCGAGGATTACTAATTTAATATGTACTGAATTATTGATTTTATGTATGTATCTAGCCCTTCCAAAAACAGGCTATATTTCCTATAAAAAATCTCGAATTCAGTACATTATAAATTAGTAAACCTCGATGATTGCATTAATTTTTTTTAGATATTGTTGCCTTTGCTTTTATACCCCACATATTATAATACTGGTGAAAATACGTTTTATTTACCAACTACTATTTCACCTACTGTTGCAAGAATAATAAATACACGTTTTGGCCAGATATTTGCAAATATTATTATTTTTTCACCCGACAGCGTTCTGCGTCCTGCTTGCCTTTATTCGATTTATACTTATTTTCAACTGATAATAGTTATCGGAATAAATTACGATCAAGACTGGTGATGAATATTTATTATTTTATCAGAATGTTTACTTAATTAATTTTTAAAATCAATACAATTAATTTTGTTTTCTAAATATAAATGAATTAGCTATAATTATCCCAAAACGTTTTCCTCGTGAAACATTTAGAAAATGGAGTCTTTCTTGTTTCCTTCTGTTGTTGTTTCAGACAGGTAAGTGCTTGGTAAATCAATTTCCCAGTCGATTTCAATTTCCGCTTTGCGGCTGGGAACAGAGCAGTATTGCTGTTAATTCCGCGGCATCTTTGTGGTGTGCAGTTTTTGTACAGGATCAGGCAAACAAAAGAATATTACTTTCTGTCGTCTTCATCTTTTTTGGGTGTTTTCAGAGCCATTGACTCTGAGAGAACGGGAGCGACCGAGGATATGCGCCCTAAAAACGTGTGCTTCACATACCGTGGAGGGAACGTGCGTATGGGAGAGGCGGAAGCATTGTTAAATTTTTATTTTTATTTTTTATATAGAGATGTGAATACGGAATACGTGTCACATCAATATTCTTACTATTTTCAAACTAAGCTAAACGCTTGTGCTATGAAAATAGGACTAACACGCTAGTCTGGGCTGAGATTCGAACCCGCGACCTTTGGATCACGAGGCGAGTGTCCTAACCACAAGACCAACAAGCTACCAATTTTTGTTATCGAATTTTTCATTGAAATGTTAGCAGATTCCAGAATAGCAAGTTAGTCCTATTTTCATAGCACAAGCGTTTAGCTTAGTTTGAAAATAGTAAGAATATTGATGTGACACGTATTCCGTGTTCGCATCTGTATTTTTAAAAAAAAAAAAAAAAAAGAAAAAAATCCGCATAAAATGGCTTAATTTCAGGGACGGCGAGAAGAATAAATGCCTCTGGTCTTCTGGGACTTGTAGTAAAGTAAGGTTTTCCGCAAACTTTGGGCATATTGCTAGAAGAGAGGGAGACAACCGGGAGAAATTAGTTACCTCTGGGAATGCACAAGAACGGAGGGCGAGAGGTTAATTTAAGCAATTTCAGACAATAGATCTTGACACAATTAATTTTTTGAAAATATTTTTTTCCTAATATAAACAGAATAATATATAATTACTATAAAGTATAAATTTCATTAAAATGTTAAAATTAAAATTAAAATTAACATTAAAATCACATTTTTTTAAACTTACTCTTAAAAGTTGTTATATTTTCTTCATCACTACATCCCCCGATAGTTGTTAAACAATTTCATTCCACTGTGTATGTTTAAAACTTTCGATCTTGTTTTCTTTCTAAAATGTAATCTTCTTCCATCTTTTCTTCTTGTGCAGTGGTCATCTTCATGACGTTTTTTTATTTTATTTTCCTGGGGAATTTATAAGTGATGTGTGCATTAATAATTTTATATGTAAATAGAAGTGCATTAAATATATTTATTTGTCTGAATTTAATTATGTTAACTTAGCATCACTTCTTTCTTCTTCTTCTTTCTTCTTGTGTATCAATTTCTTTTTAATATTCTTGTATTTTAAGATTCTTGTGTATCAATTTCTTTTTAATATAACTCTTGGCGACTTGTTTGATCAGGGGTAAGAGTAATAGTTACGAAAAAAGCTTAGATTTTTCCGTTTTCCATTAATCAATATACCCGTTTTCGTATAATATATGCTTTTTTGCCTACCTATTACAGTTTACTGTTACTTTTATTTATTTATTTTTATTTTGTTAATGATACACTGTTTATCACTAGCTAATATTAAAAAAATTATATATATATATATGTACACTTATTAAATAATATTTCTCTTCATACATTTTCCATTGTTATGTGCCGTTTACATTCTTGTTTGAAGATATTGGTTCTGCTCAGCTTCCTCACACCTTCTGGCAGACTATTATACTCATATATTCCCTTGTAAGAAATACAGTTTTGTGTGTTTGTCTTTTTTCTATTTGGAATAATTATTTTGTTTGCATTTATTGTATTATGTCTATGTATCTCGGTGTTATATTTGATCTTATTTTTAAAATATTTTGGCATTTTGTCGTTTAATATTTTGTGAATGAATATCATTGTATTTAATTTTAATCCTTGTTTTATTTTAATACATTTTAAATCTGAGAGCATCTTTTTAATTTTGGAATATCTATATTTCTCTGTAGAATTATCCTCATTGCTCTATTCTGTTGAATTTGTAATTTTTTTTATATCTCCTTCATTAGATAGGTACAAAATATTGGAGCAATATTGAAAATTATTGATTTGTATATTGTTATTGCTGTTTCTTTATTTAATTTTGGTCTTATTCTTCCTAAGAATGAAACATTCCTTGAAATTTTCTTTGTTATGTATTCAGCATGTTTTTTAAATGATAATTTAGAGTCTATAATTATCTCCAAATATTTTATTGTATCCACTATTTCTATTTCTTCTTCATCAATCTCTATCTTTATCTCATCATTATTCCTTTTATTTCCTATTAACATATAATTTTTTTTTTTGTTTTTTGCATATAATTTTAATTTATTCATTTTAAGCCAATTCAATATATTAACTAATTCTTCATTTAACATTCTTACTAATTTTTTCAAGTTTTCTCCAGATATGTATATTAAAGTTGACTATGTAATATATGTTAACAAACAGCCTGACTTTACATTTTTTTAATATCTTCACATATCATTTATATATATAATAAACAATAAAGGGCCTAATACAGATCCTTGTGGCACTCCTAAATTGTTTTTTATACATTCTGAGTATTTATCGTTTACTTTAGTTCATTGTTTTCGGTCTTTTAAATATTCTGCTATGCAGTTCTTGGCTTTATTCGAAAATCCTATTTTTTGTAATTTATCTACTAATCTATGTCTATCTATTGTCTCAAGCTCTTTACAAAAACAACCAGCCCTTTATTTTGAATATTTTTATTTTTTAAATTCTTCTTCATTCATTAGCCAGAAATAGTATACTTCTGCAGTAGTTGATGCGTTAATTTATTTACGATCTTGGATTTGATTTATGTTTCCATAGGTCATCGTCATCAGTCAATTTTTCTACATAATCATATATCAATATACTCGATTAAGTTTTTTTCAACGCATGTTATAATATTTGCTATTTTTAAATGTAAACTAATCGTTCTGCTAAGTGAATTTACGCTATTTTTTGATGTATGCTCGATACGCGGAAGTGACCGAGGCCATGACTTATGTTTTTTTATACCTTACATGATTTGTTTTTATTGGAGTTTTATTCTGTTCTACCTTGGAATTATTGGTTTAAAGAGTTCGCAATACCCCATTTATACGAAGTCTTCAATAATGTAATTAGACTCTCAACTGTTTTATACGAGTAAGTAGTTAAAATGTGACTATGCTCCAGGGTAACCAATGTAGTTTACGATATATTACATAGTCATAAATATTTAAAGGCTTCTGAAACGAGTATCTTTTCATAAAAATGACTGAGACATTTGTCTGGAAAACAGATGCACATTGGTCATTTTAATTTCAAATTTGGCCAGTTATCACTGATCAGACATCAGACTTTTTCTTTTTCGCATGATGTAGCGTTTTATCTAATAGGTTTTCTGTGTATATTTTTTATTTGATTGTTTTTTTTTATATTTTGTTGACTTATTTTAAAATGTCAACTGCCTCTGCAATTGCTATTTTGATTCCTTTCTTGTGTATTTTCGTAATACAGTTTGATCTGAATAGGATTCATCGTGAATAGGATTCTTATGCCCCAGTACGAAATCTTCTAAAAAGATTGATATGAAATAGACTCGTTTAAACATATGTATAACATAACTTTATACTATATAACGAATAGTGAAACATAATGTGCGCGAGTACCTACATAGATGAGACTTCTATCAGATATTCGGCCCGATTCTGAAAATAACAATGTCTGGATCTTTAAGATCTTTATCCCAACACTTAATAGACGATAATAAAAATTAAAAATGTCCAGAGCGGATTTTGTAATTCTACGGCTCATATACACTGTATTAAAAGATGATATAAGAAAGATTGTTTCGTATTAATTACTTCATCCACAGCGTCCAGGTGAAATACCATGGCTAAACTTGGAATGACCGCGTTCGGCGTTACTGCGTATTCAAATCTTCCCACCTTGACATTTTTTGACAGATACGTCTGGATCTTTAAGATCTTTATCCCAACACTTAATAGACGAAAATAAAAATTAAAAATAAACGAGACATAGCTTTACGTCGGTGTTTGTTTCTATGAGGGAGGAAGAAAGATGCAAATTGTTATCTGTCAAATGTCAAGATGGGAAGATTTGAATACGCGGTAACGCCGAACGTGGTCATGACAAGTTTAGCCATGATATTTCATCTGGACGCTGTGGATGAAGAAATTAATACGTTTGTAAGAAACAATCTTTCTTTTATCATCTTTTAATACAGTGTATTTGAGCCGTAGAATTACAAAATCCGCTCTGGACATTTTTAATTTTTATTATCGTCTATTAAGTGTTGGGATAAAGATCTTAAAGATCCAGACATTGTTATTTTCAGAATACGGATGAGTATCTCAAAAGCGCGAAAAGGACAGTAGAATCGGGCGTGAAGCGAGCCATGAATCATTGCTGGTTGTATTTTGTACGTATGTAGTATGAGTAGTACCGGTATGTACTGACCAACGTTTCCTCTAAGCTATCATCCTAAGCTAACCCGCATCTTTAAATCATCAAACCAAACAAAATTTCTGCACGTCATTTTACGTTTTCATCGAGTATTTTAATAGAAAACTTGAATGGCTTTCTTAACTATCTAACTAACTAACTAACCATCACGTCGTCTCCCTGCAGGGGTAGGCAAAGAGGATAGAATGCCATATTCTTCTATCTTTGCACACTACTTTTTCTTCGACTACATTCATACATCTTCTCATACAAGTTCTCTGGTTGTTGAGGCTTTTAACAGGCCATTTTCAAATCTTGCAGTATCTGACCGTACCAGGTCTTTTGCGGACGCCCTTTGTCATTGGAAATTGAAACGCCATCCATCATAAAATTCATCGTAAATTCAAGAATGAAAATCGGGAAAATTTTGCAGCAATACAAATTATATATTTGTGAAATTTGCAGCCAATTGAATTCTAGAGGCGAATTTTCTATAATATGTATCGTAAAAAAATCATTAAAGAATCATTGTTCTTATATCATAATTTTTTTGTATGGATTTAATAATCAAATTGATCGAAAAATGGTTATTATATTATAGAATAAATTGAAATTCAATTTTTTTTAAATAGATATTCAAAAATGACATTGAATTGTTTGTATAAGCGTGAGATTATGTCGTGCTTTGGCGTGATTTGGCGTGTTCAGTTTTTTGGTTTTCCGCGCAGAGCCTTTCATCATAGGGCGGGTTGTTTCAAGTTGGATTAAAGTAAGCGTTCTTTTAAAGCATAGATTTTTACGTTCTCCACCAATCAGACGATCCGTTTTCGTAAAAATCTATGCTTTGATCGCCCGCTTACTTTGATCGAACTCGAAACAACCGGGTCTTAGAGGGAACGTTGAAACCTACCTACCGGCCGTTGTGGGCTCTCGAGAGTCTCAAAGTCTCATCTGTGGATGCTCAATATAATATATGAACTCGGTAGTATTTCTTTATATGGAACCGAAAATGACTAAAACATGATATTCGAAGAACGTGTGGGATGCTGGATGTTACTCGACGTCTTGTTGCGCATTCATTTACAACAAATATATTTACACAGATAAAAAGCTGGCAGAATTCAATGTTTTCAAATAGAAATTCTGTATCGAAAACAAAGCAAGATGCATTTACTACTAATTGTACAGTTACTAATAAGAATGATGCGATATCTGATTATATTCTGCCACTGGATGTTACTCGACGTTTTGTTGCGCATTCATTTACAACAAATATATTTACACAGATAAAAAGCTGGCAGAATTCAATGTTTTCAAATTGAAAT
>JADDOH010014566.1:0-36624 GCA_016648135.1 Agrypnia vestita | reverse complement strand
GAAACTTTACTAAAATCTTTAAATGCGTTTTTATAGAAATTACATTTTTCAAGGTGGCGGATACGATGTCTCAAGTTCTACTGTACCGATTTATTTAAATATTTGTGTGAACCTTCTCTATGCATCCCTCTATAGCCCCTACCAGATTTAAGTCGAAATGTTTATTCTTACTATTAAAAAAAAATTTAACTGTTAAAAAAACGCAAATAAGGTGGGTTTTTTTCAAAAGGCCGCCATTTTTTTTTATTTCTCTGAGGTAGGAGCGATAGCGACATCTTTACTAATTAAGAATCCGTTAGAATTTTTTGTTTCAGATGACCACAATGGTTGGAACCATGTCCGTCAGGACATCCCTTTTTTTTGGACCCCCCACTTTACCAGCCGATAACTTTTTGAGTTTTAATTTTTTTATTTATTTTTAAAATATAAATAAACGAATCTAAAAAAAATGTATACCAAATATATATTTTTTTTTACAAAGCTCTAAAAAACGCCCGAAATTCGTGCCTCTAGACTAGAATACCCCCTTAAGGCGGCACATTCACTGCAAATGCATGTTTCGGAGTTTTTTACGAAAATGTGGGTTTTTATTATTCATTTATATCAGAATGTATATGATAGATTGCAGATAGAGCCTTTGTTCTTATATAAAACGTAATAAACTGAACATTATTTACAATAATTAAGAAAATATAAACATTAATCGACAGGCCGCGGCCAAAAAATCGTTTTTAGTGTTGCAGGGCGAACAGAGGTTTGAGTAATATTTGTATGTGGGCACAATATGTTTTTTTATACGTATAAAGTTTACTTAATTATCTAGAATCCGTACTAAGGGAATTGAGAAATATTCAATATTAATAAAATTATAATGTTTTTAATTTATAAGAAAATTTAACGTTTTTTGAAGATTTTCAAACGCTTTTTTCATATAAAGAGATGATTTTAAACAATATATTGTATTTACTCCTGCACTTTGAGACTTCAAGCATTATTTAAAAGATTGTTTTTTTTATTTAAAACACGTTCATTAATATGTAAAAGTAAAGATTCGAATGTGTGAAATATGTCCAAAAATTACGCAGTTTTGAAATCAGATTCCGCGCGCCGAGGAGAGAGGCAGACGCACTTACGCAGCCCATTCACTTTTTCATAAAAAAAAATCACTTGAAAACGTGTTTTTATGCCAAATCTGACATTAGTTCAAAATAATATCATATTATATATTCGAAAGCAATCTATTTATCGCAGATAATAAGTTTTTTTATATTAAGTTCCTTTTCTACTCATAATCTAATACCAAACGAACGTCACATTCTCTGTCGTGATTCGTGCTTTGGTGACCTTGAAGGCCTCGCTATATTCGCGGAGATATCATTGTAATTTGTAAAGTCAAGTAAAATATTAATTTACGACACAATTTTTAAAATATGGAGAAATGGTTGTTAATTTTATTTTTATTTCAATATATATTGTTGTAGTAATTTATTTTATTTTAGATAAAAATTATTTGAATTTATTTAAATTCACAGGTGTTTTGACATTTCAGTCGGAAGTCAAAATGATATCTAAATGTGCTTACGTGATATAAGTTTTAAATTAAAAAAACAGTGATATAAGAAAAATCGTTGTTTAGTATTTTTTTACAAAACATAAATTATTGGAGAAATATAAATACGCCTTTTTTAAAAATCTAGACTTAAAACATTTAAAATTTGGAAAGTAGTATGCGAGCATGACTTTCTCTCGGGCGTTCTCATATATTTTAAGCGTCGGCACTCCGTATAGTTGTCTCGTTTCCTCGCAACCTTTGTCTTGCAAGGAATACGTAAGTAAATACGCTCGTGCAAGGTTTATCTGATGACGTTTGTTCATATCTCGCTCTCGTATTGAAATAGCATGATCTATCGACGCAGTTCGACACTTTTGAAAGTTTGAAAAATGAATGACCAGCCTTAAATGAACCGATGAGAAAATGCAGCCAATCGTATCGCAATATCTATACCTATGAAACTCAATGTCTGTCTGTCCGTTCTCTATACAAATCCACACCGTTTGTCCGATTCCACTCAAATTTTGCATATTTATGGTTTAGAACATTTTCCCTTCCCATTCTACGCCTTCCCCTCCCCCTGATGTATTTAAAATGTGAATATGTATCACTTGACCGATCAGACTCAAAATTTGAAAACTTATTCTTTAAGACCCGGCGGGAGACGAAGGCGACTTTTCCCCACCCCCTCCCGTTATATCTTCTGTACAAATCTTCACAGTATGACCAATCTAACCCAGATTTTGCATACTTATTCTTCAAGACCCGACGGGTAATAAAGACAACTTTCCCCCCTCCCTTCTTACCACACCCTCACACCTGATATATTTTTGTACAAATCTACCAATGTTTGCCGATCTGATCCAAATTTTGCATTATTATTCTTTACGTCACGGCGGAATACATAGGTCACAATTTCTTCCTGGACATCCCATCCATTTCAGCCTAGATTAAATGGATCCTTCTTTTTATTAGAGACTGCGAAACAATGAAACCTTTGTATCCCTCCACAAACTTATTTTTAACTAAATCCTTAATCCTATTTTTAACTAAACCATTTAAACTAAATCGAGCAACGCCGGGTACGAACAGCTATCAATATATAAAAATGTAAATATTCGTTAGTTCAAAATCTTTAATCTCCGAAAGTTCTTCTCGTATTTGAATGCAGCATTGTGTCAAAGTCAATCACTGTTTTTTTAATTTAAAATTTATATCACGTAAGCACATTTAGATATCATTTTGACTTCCGACTGAAATGTCAAAACACCTGTGAATTTAAATAAATTCAAATAATTTTTATCTAAAATAAAATAAATTACTACAACAATATATATTGAAATAAAAATAAAATTAACAACCATTTCTCCATATTTTAAAAATTGTGTCGTAAATTAATATTTTACTTGACTTTACAAATTACAATGATATCTCCGCGAATATAGCGAGGCCTTCAAGGTCACCAAAGCACGAATCACGACAGAGAATGTGACGTTCGTTTGGTATTAGATTATGAGTAGAAAAGGAACTTAATATAAAAAAAACTTATTATCTGCGATAAATAGATTGCTTTCGAATGTATAATATGATATTATTTTGAACTAATGTCAGATTTGGCATAAAAACACGATTTCAAGTGATTTTTTTTTATGAAAAAGTGAATGGGCTGCGTAAGTGCGTCTGCCTCTCTCCTCGGCGCGCGGAATCTGATTTCAAAACTGCGTAATTTTTGGACATATTTCACACATTCGAATTTTTACTTTTACATATTAATGAACGTGTTTTTAATAAAAAAAAACAATCTTTTAAATAATGCTTGAAGTCTCAAAGTGCAGGAGTAAATACAATATATTGTTTAAAATCATCTCTTTATATGAAAAAAGCGTTTGAAAATCTTCAAAAAACGTTAAATTTTCTTATAAATTAAAAACATTATAATTTTATTAATATTGAATATTTCTCAATTCCCTTAGTACGGATTCTAGATAATTAAGTAAACTTTATACGTATAAAAAAACATATTGTGCCCACATACAAATATTACTCAAACCTCTGTTCGCCCTGCAACACTAAAAACGATTTTTTGGCCGCGGCCTGTCGATTAATGTTTATATTTTCTTAATTATTGTAAATAATGTTCAGTTTATTACGTTTTATATAAGAACAAAGGCTCTATCTGCAATCTATCATATACATTCTGATATAAATGAATAATAAAAACCCACATTTTCGTAAAAAACTCCGAAACATGCATTTGCAGTGAATGTGCCGCCTTAAGGGGGTATTCTAGTCTAGAGGCACGAATTTCGGGCGTTTTTTAGAGCTTTGTAAAAAAAAATATATATTTGGTATACATTTTTTTTAGATTCGTTTATTTATATTTTAAAAATAAATAAAAAAATTAAAACTCAAAAAGTTATCGGCTGGTAAAGTGGGGGGTCCAAAAAAAAGGGATGTCCTGACGGACATGGTTCCAACCATTGTGGTCATCTGAAACAAAAAATTCTAACGGATTCTTAATTAGTAAAGATGTCGCTATCGCTCCTACCTCAGAGAAATAAAAAAAAATGGCGGCCTTTTGAAAAAAACCCACCTTATTTGCGTTTTTTTAACAGTTAAATTTTTTTTTAATAGTAAGAATAAACATTTCGACTTAAATCTGGTAGGGGCTATAGAGGGATGCATAGAGAAGGTTCACACAAATATTTAAATAAATCGGTACAGTAGAACTTGAGACATCGTATCCGCCACCTTGAAAAATGTAATTTCTATAAAAACGCATTTAAAGATTTTAGTAAAGTTTCAGTACAGTATACTTGCATATTTTTAATCGGCGATTCCTGTTTCATACAATGGACCTTTCTCCACTTAAAAATGTTCATTCTCTGAAGTTCTTTCTTGTAAACGAGCAGCATTTGAAGCATCCGAAGCTCGGATTTCAGAGCGTTCGATCTGAACTTCGTCCCGTTTCCCAGCGAACCCGTGGGCTTCTGGACCAATCGTGATTCCCATAACGTTTAGTATTTTTAGAATGGGTATAAAACCTTCATTGAAAATACTAGCAGCGAGAAAAATAGCAATTTCAATGGTCCGCGTTCCTGCATTATGTATTTCAGAGCAAAAGTCCATATTAAAGAATTCAAACGATTTTTATATTTTGACGTATAACGAAAATGTTATATTTTGCTTACATGTAGAACACAGAATTAATAATGAAAGAGATGTAAAAATAGATAAAAATTCTAAAATGCAATAGCCGTAATTTTTTTTTATTGTAACTTCTTCGTCACCCGATCTTTTCAATTTTGCTGCGTATGCACTTATTTATTAATATTAATTTTAATAATTAATATTAATTATTGAAACTTATTTCTTCTTCTACAGTATGTTGATTACCTCTAAATTGTCTTTTCGTCTTAAAGAATTCAACGATTTTTATATTTTGACGTATAACGAAAATGTTATATTTTGCTTACATGTAGAACACAAAATTAATAATAAAAGTGATGTAAAAATAGATAAAAATTCTAAAATGCAATAGCCGTAATTTTTTTCTATTATAACTTCTTCGTCACCCGATCTTTTCAATTTTGCTGCGGATGCACTAGTGAATATTTCTTCTTCTACAGTATGTTGATTACCTCTAAATTGTCTTTTCGTCTTTCTATATACACGCTTAGCACCATATGTATTTTGAACTTTTTTATCCATTTTACACAAAAACTATAATATTGACTCAAAATATTTGTAAAATATTCGCGGAGAACGCACGTCAACGATGTTTAAAAATTGACTCGATACTAACCTGAACTAAATAGTAGAAGGAAAGATTTTTAAAAAATACGTTGATATGTTAAATATACATTATTTAGGTATAGTATATAAGAAAGGTTTTATAAGGTAATCCATCCGCAGGTAGTCGACAACTATCGTTAGATTTGTTCCGGTTACTCGCCGCGCCATCGAAATCGCTGTATCTCGGTAAATAATTGGAATTTTGAAAAATTCCTTTGAGGACATAATTCTGAATGTCTAATCTTACGAAATATACAAAAAAAAAGATTTTTTAAAATTTCTAGACTAGAATACCCCCTTAAGCAAAGACAACTGAATGTTATCAAAAAATTTGAATTTGAAATTATTTTTTAAATTTATATTTCTAAATTCAACATTATTTTTCAATATATTTTTTGTTGTTTTTTTATAATATATATTTTTCAAAATTAAAATAAATAAATTCTCTACAATTATTATGTTTTTTTTTAAATATATAGAATGTATTTATTTATATTTATCATCCAAAGTAAATTATTCCTTTCTTAAAAATTTTACGAATATATTCGAATATATTATCTATTCGATATTCGAATAGTTGGAATCACGAATAATTGGAGGCTCTAGTTATAATCCATAAAAAATGACGTGCTTTTTTTATATATTTCTGCCGCCAGTTAATGCTGAGAGACTAGCGCTAGTTAGTGATGGACGTTATTAAAAAGAGGATTATACTTTTCTTATACCTCGTTGTATCATTTTATTATTGGAGCATTCTGGTTAGCGTTGGTGACGGACAGTGTTACGTAGAGAATTATATATTATGATTAATGATTAATACCAATGACATATGCGATATAGCAGGTAATGGATTCACTTATTAGTTTCAATTTTCAATAAAGTGAAATATTAAAAAAAATCCAATTTAGGTTAGGTATTTTATTTAAAAAAGTATATGTTCAATGTGTAACGGACAGGATGAATGATAGCCCTGAAAAGGGCCTTTTCAAAGAAGATGACATTGTCGAGTTCCATGGCTCGCTCCGGTCATCAATCAAGGCGGACCTGTGACGTCATCTTATTCACGGGCGACCGGGCAGGACGCCGGTGCGTCATCATCACCCTGAGGACCGTAAAGAGGGGGCCTATGCCTTGATAAATTTGTGAACAAATTTATGTATGAAAATTTATAAAAATAAAATGGTTGTGACATGTTTTTTAAATTATTACACATTATTGTAAGAACCTAAATATTGACATATATTTATGTACTTTGTCACATATTTATTTTTAATAAACGAGAAAATTGCTGTTGCGATAGACCGGGGTGGTGAGTGTAGCCAACTAACTGTATGGCGTAAAGACAGATTTGAGAAATATTGTTGAATATTTCCGAGTGACGGCCAACTGTATGGCGGAAAGACAGATACAGGAAATATTATTTCCTACGGCTAATTGTATAGCCTGACAGAATTATGAAATTATGAAAATGGTATGCGAAGGAAAATCGCGATCGAAATCGATAAGTCGCGAAGCCCTGTCTTGTCAGATCTCGGAGAAATCTACAGATAACTGACAGTGTTTTATAGGTCCTTATCACTGATTAGGTCCCGGACGCGACAGCCACCGAAAAACGGTATTTGTACCAACAAATACGAGAGTTTTCGACCAAAAATTGATTTTCTTATATTTGTGAAAAAACGGGAGTTTTTTCAATGAAATTGGTATCAAACCATAATATTTTTGCTAAACAAAGTCATTTAGACTAAAATCTGAAAGAAAATCATCTAAATAAAATAGTAAAAAATTTCACATTTTTTACGTAATCGCTGTCAGCAGTGATCCGATGACAATAAGGGTCATTTTTCAGTCAAACTTCAAAACTGTCCTATGAACGCTACAACAGTCGGATCGACTTGAAAACTTTTTTATTGTATTCTTTATGTGAGAATCTATCTATTTTACATATTTTCGCATACCTACCTTGTCAGGGGCGCACCTGAAAAATAAATGAAAATTATTTTTTTGCGACCCACTTTGAAATATTTATAAGTGACTGAAATTTTATTATATATGACTGAAACTGATATCAAAAGTTACATCCATGTGGGTTATTTGTAAATTGTACTGGAAAAAATGTATAAGCCTTAGTTTACGATTTTGACAAATTTAATTGTGATTTTTTTCTGAGCAAATACCGCTGCGATCGGTATATATTTTGTAATAATAAATTAACTTCGGTCTTGCGGGTCCAGGCAATTACTACTATAAGGTACTACAGGTCATACTATAAGCAAGATATATTACCATGTAAATGACATAACCCCGGTGGGGTGGCGTGAAAATTCTAAAAAAATGTTGAATTCTGTAAATTAAACTTTCCAAGCCGTTTTTTAGACAATTTTGCGTGCGCGAACGCGGAATAAAAACTCTCTGTGATTGGCTCCCGGAAATAAGCCCGGGGGTATTGTCTTTGTGTATAAATTAAACTTCCGTCGGCGTACAGATTCATTCCGTTCTGTGCTTTATACGCCGTCTGGACCACTTCACCTGACTTTTATTCATCACCTCTGACCTCTGCTTTTAGATTTTGGATTCTCAACTGGACTACCGCAACCGGACAATTCACTTTTGTGAATTTTTAGAACAACCACTGTCAGCGGGTTTACGATTACTGCTGTGCAGTTTTGGTCTGTTCTGCGAGTCGAGTACGGGAGACCTGCGCATCATTTATTTGCGTATCCTGTACGGAACACAATGTTTTCGTTTTATTTAATAACAATTTTGAAATCATATTTATTTTGAAAACGGAATGAGTTGTTTAATATTACTTGTACCTATGCTTATTTTAGGTTAAGAAACTAAAATAATATTTATATTTGTTTTTTGCGTCTGTCATTTACTCAAAAAAAGAATGTTACGAGCTTTTGTAAACGGACTGTTACTCACACTAATGCAAGTGGCTTTCCTAAAGTGAACGAACTCTACCATCGACATCTATCGGAATTTCTACGAAACTTTTCAAAACCATTCTGAACGCTCTTATCAAATCGTTAAAAAGATGTCAGTGTTGGTAAGAATTTCAAAATTTCATTGTAATAAACAGAATATAGAATAAAGGTAGCTTTTTAAAGCGATAAATAGTATAAAGAGAAAACGTAAATAATGGCGTCAATTGCGTCTTGCACTAAATTTAGAGAAAGATCGATACGCGATGGCATACATTTCCGAAACACGAAATTCTAACCTGAAAGTTTATGACAGTTAAATGATACGTGATTCCGTAATCTAAAATCTGCGAGTTGATTAATTTCATTCACTATTTTCATTTTTCTACTATTCGACGTTTTCAAACTAAAAGTAGCTTTTTAAAGCGATAAATAGTATAAAGAGAAAACGTAAATATGCTAACATAGCTGTCATCTTTCCAATATGGCGACAATCGTGCCGAACTGACAGCTGTGCAGCTGGGTTATGGTGGTTGACCATAACCAAAAAAAGATATGGCGAAATTTACAAACAATTTTGAAACACAAATATGTATATTAAAATCAATAAACGTGCATAAATATTAAGTACATTATTTTTATAAGTGACCATTTTTGTTTTACATGTATAATATTTCTACACAATAAAAATTATCTGCATGTATTTTAAAATAATCCATACTTCTCGCTACTTTATACGATTTCGCCATTTGTTTTTTTTTAACTGGCAACAGAAATCACCCGGCGACAGCGACATTGGTAAGCGTAATTATATATTATATATATATATATATATATATATATATATATATATATATATATATATTTTGGAACAGTTAGCAATTAATAGGGTTGAGGGGCCAGCTTTGGCCACTTTTAGATATTTTTGCTCAAAAATAGTCATAATCGATTTTTCAAAATTTCCCCATATAGCACATCATTACTCTTTTGAAAATGTAGAAAACTCGAAAACCATTCTTATTTTATAGTTTTTAGACAACAATTGACGTATCCAATCACAGCGAGCGAGCTCCCTCCTGCGCGACACGCACGCACCGAGCGGCGCGTTATATAACTAAACCACGCCAGTCTGGTCGCCGCGGCGGGAAAAACTCGTTTTAGAAACAGATACAATTTTATAAAAAGGTTTTCGCAACCCTCACGAGTTTAAAAACATGTCACTTCTTTTGACCTGACCATGCAAAAGGCCGTGATCATAGTCATTGGACTTGCAGGGTCCGAATAATTGAGGTAATTCAACAAACAAATCCACCCGTGTGGATCCAGATTTTAATTAATTCATAAAAAAAGAGTAAACCAGTGTATACGCAATTCTTCTTATGACAATCGCAAAGTACTCGTCTCAGTGCGTATTTTAATGCAACATATAGCTCTATATGTCATGAATTACTATACTCATAATGTTTCGTGATCGCCGCGCGCGGGCCGCGCCATGATTTTGATTGATTGGTCTGGCACCCGATGTATTCTGCGCCAATCGCTAGCCAGGATTCGAATTTTTAAATCCGCCCAGTGACAGTTGAAATGCGTGTCAGGTGTCGTTTTCAGCAAAAACCGACATTCCTCTTCGTGTGTGTTCAAGATCAGTTCAACTTAGCTTTCCGGAAGAGACACACCAACTGTTCCGGATTCGACGAATCCAGGAGAATTGCGATTGAAGCGGCACCCGACGTACCAGGAAAACGCAAATACAATTTGTCCACTGTGTCATAGTTAGCTTTGGCCCAGTGTATCTCGGGTGTCATTTACTATCAATCATCGGCGGCGATTGAAAAGGTAAATCTTTCTTTCTAATATCCGACCCGCGTGCGATGGTGGCGAGCCGTTCGTCATCGTACATTTCTGATGCCGAAACCAGGGATTTTTAGATATCCCTTCTTGCTTGAATTACGAAAATCGTAATTTGTTCATGTCATGCTATGAAAGATTCCGTGAATTGAAGCGATTTAATTTTCTATCGTAATTTTAATCGTGCGTTGTGCCAATAAATCAATAATTGTTTCCGATAGTTTCAAACCGTATTATTGTCACAATGCCTCCCACGATACAAACTTTGCGCCGTAAACAAACGTTGGCTCAGAATAGATTGTTAAAATCCTTTGAAGTAGCTCAAACCGCCTTACAGGATCCAACCACCCTTAATTTGCTTTTTGCACATTATGCCAGTCTAGATAGGTTAGTGAACGATTTCGAAACGGCTCACGGCGAACTCTTAGCTCTAGATGACGTCAGCGAAATTGAAGAAGACAAATGTCGCGAGAATTTCGACAATATATATTACCAAGTTGTCGCTATTAACAAAGAGTTAACAAGTCAAATCGTCGAATCCAAACCCGTGCCTAAAGAGGAAATTGTGAATGTCAGGCTTCCTAAGATAAATATTCCGACATTTTCGGGAGATATTCAAGAATGGCCCGAATTCACGAGTACAAAGATTTGTCCGATGTCAAACGTATGCAATATTTATTTTCAAGCTTGTCTGGGAATGCTTTAGGCCTCATCCGGACCTTTCCTGTCCAAGGGGTTCATTATCGCGAAGCGTATCAAAAATTGGTTTCTCGATATCGCAACACGCGCGAATAAGCATTTACATATTGGCGGGAAATAATAAACGCACATTTCCCTGCTAATAATCCCTGCGAATTTCGTCTTGTTTTCGATATTTTAAACGAGAATTTAGCTATTTTAAAAGAGCTAAATCTCCCCACTGAGCATTGGGATTTTGTTCTGTTTTATCTAATTCTGTCCAAATTAGATTCAAAAACGAGATGCGCGTTCGAACAGATCCAGTCTTCTACGGAGTTGCCATCCTATTCTCAACTCAAAGACTTTTTACATGCCAAATGTGAAGCTCTTATACGGGATTCACATTTTTCGTCTTCAGACCGCAGTACTTCAGACAAGGTTCGCGGTGTGGATTCGGCGCGCTGTTCGACCATGCGTAAATCTGATCAGGCTGCTCAAAAACGCACGTCCTCGCTTCTTTGTTCTGTGAAGAAGGTACCATCTGAAACCGAAGGGTCCTCGACTCCGATCACTTTTGCGAAGTGCTCGTTTTGCGAGGAAGCCCATTCTATCTCCAAATGTAACGCCTTTGCACTTAAGTCAGTTCGGGATCGCGTACAGTTTGCCAAAGCACACCATTGGTGCTTCAACTGTCTTCGGCCTTCTCATCATCTAAAAGCCTGTAAATCTGTGTTCACGTATCAGAAATGCCATCATAAGCATCATACTCTCACCCACCGAGAAGAAACCATTTCTTCAACCAAGGGGAACCCCCACGCTACGACGTATACGAATTTAGATACGTCTACTTCCGATGCTCCAATTCGTGTCCTCACCAATTTAGGTGACAGTTCCGTGACTTGTCTAATGCCAATGTTGACATTCGTGATTCTGCCGGCCATTTCCAAACTTTTCGAGCGCTGATCGATTCCGGTACCCAAGCGCATTTCATCATAGATCGCACTGCTGACCGTCTTGGTATCCAGCACGCGACCAGCTCTCGAACAGTTCGTGGCTTAGGCTAATCTTCCGCTCTCGTGTCTGGTGTCATCAAATTAGAGGTTGGTGTTAAAGGGCAAGCTCTTTTTAACATCAATGCACTCATGCTGCCCACCATGTGCGGCAACATGCCCACCGTTCGATTGAATAGGTTGTCTTGGCCCTCATCAGCCATCAGCTCTCCATTCCCGACCGTGACCCGACCCGACCATCACCGACCATGAGTCAAATTCATTTATTGTAGCCTACGAGGAGGTTCAGAGAATGTGGGAATTAGACACTGTTCCTCAATCTTCCCCGCTTTCTCCTGAAGACCAGCGTTGTGAACAGATTTACTGCGCTAATCACGCGCGTGACCCTTTGGGACGATACATCGTAGCTTTGCCTTTCCGATCAAGGGACCAGAATATCTCTTCCCGGGATCGTGCGACGTCGCATTGCGCAGGTTCCATTCACTCGAGCGGAGACTCACAGCTGACCCATTCCTAAGGTAACAATATTCTGCCTTCATGACTGATTACTTATACAGTTGTCACAAGACTTGTGTCCCTGGAAAGGATTTACATAAAGGAAGGTATCACATACCTCATTACTGTGTTCTTCGCCCAGGCAACGTGAGCACTAAATTAAGAGTCGTTTTCGATGCCTCGGCAACTGATGTCAATGGATCTTCATTGAATGATTCATTAGTTATTGGCCCCAAGCTTCAAAAGAACATTACGGAACTTCTTTTGAAGTTTCGTGTCCATTCTGTGGTTTTCACCGCTGACGTACGGCAAATGTATCCTGTCTTACAAATAATATTTTGGCGTTTCCACGCTTCTGAACCTATTCAGGAGTACCAATTGAACACAGTAACTTACGGGTCTCCTTTGCGCCTTTCCTGGCTTGTCGTACTGTCGAACAGTAGGCACAAGATGAAGGCAATGATCTACCACAAGCGCGTCGTGTGCTAGCTTCGGATATTTACATCGACGATATCGTCACAGACTGTTCTAGCCTGGAACAAGCTCATCAAACTAATCCGAGGTCATCGAACTATTCAAACGAGATCAGTTCGAACTACGGAAATGGGCTAGTAACAAGCCAGAGCTGCTCTCCGATCTGCCTTCGAAATACTGTCTCACCGATGTCGTTTCCCGACACATCATAAATCGATGCGAACGCATTTCATTTTTTGTTTCGTTTCAAGTTTTTAAAAAAACTAGGTGGGCGGAATGTTTCGTGATCGGCCGCGCGCGGGCCGCGCCATGATTGTATTTTAAAAACCGACATTCCTCTTCGTGTGTGTTTAAGATCAGTTCAACTTAGCCTTCCGGAAGAGACACACCAACTGTTCCGGATTCGGCGAAGCTAGGAGAATTGCGATTGAAATGGCACCCGACGTATCAGGAAAGCGCATGTACAATTTGTCCACTGTATCATAGTTAGCTTTGGCCCAGTGTATCTCGGGTGTCATTTATTATCAATCGTTATCGACGGCGATTGGAAAGGAAAATCTTTCTTTCTAATATCCGACCCTCGTGTGATGGTGGCGAGCCGTTCGTCATCGTACGCATAACATTTTTAGTAGATCGGAAAAAGTCAATTTTTCCTCTAAGTCAAACAATGATTCTACATATATGTATGTATACTCCCCAGATAGGTATTAATTTAGCGACCATGACACAAAAAGATTTATCAAAATCGGACACTTCTGTCGGAAATTGTTTAAATTTTTGTGATTTCACCAATATTTGACCCCCATTGCCAGGCGGCGGCTGGGGGCGCCGTGTTCAGCCAGCGCCCGCTGTGCCCGTAGCGGGCGAGCGGTCAGATTCTCCCGAAAGAGCCGCCACATATTTGTCATTCTTTAAGGAGTCGATTGAAATATGAAAAATTATTATTTAATTTAAATTAAATATTACAACAAAGGGTGCATTTAACGCACTTTAAAATATGGGTATTTTTTACTTCCTTGTCTCTCTGAGAAAGGAATTTTGATTGACTTTATCAATCTCATCTAATTTTGCGGCCATTTTTAACAACGGTTCGCGCTGGCTTTACTGAATTTATTTGCCGCGCGAGCTTCCTCTGTATTTGAATAAACACGACGTATAGGTTTTACTCAGCAAATACATAAATTACATTTACAAGTGTCTTAACTACTCCTTAAATATTTCTACCTTAAAAATTCTATTTCTTAAGTATTTCAAATATTTCATACCATTTTATTTCGTAAGACACAAATGTAATTACTTCAAGGAATTCTTCAGAGTCCGATCGCAGCATTCAGGATCCGTCGCTCGATCGGTCGTCCACGTGTTCCGCCGGAGATACCACCGTATCGCGCCGCTGCGGCTTTCTATCCTCTACAGGAATGCAGCGCCGGATCTCGCCGCGCCGATTATCCGCTTGGAATGCGTGGTGGGATGCCCTGTATGTTTCCATCCCCCGCTGTTGTATGCCCTGCTTGTTACCGTACCAACATCGTCCTTATGATGTTGCCATCATAATCTGTTGATTACCGATACATTTGCTATTTTCCCCACTTCTAAATATATTTAATGCTACATAATTTTTTGTGATATCTAGGTTTACAAAAAAGTTTTAATAAACAATTTTGTCCTTTAACAATCATTCATACCTGTTCCGCACAGGCACACGCAAAATATAGTATGGTTCCACGTGCCCAAACTCGAAGAAACGCACCGAAAGTTTCAGATGGCAAAGTCGTATAAAACCAGTCTAGAAACGCCGGTGTAGTAGAGGTTGCCTTAAAAGGGCCAAAGAAGATCCAGAGAAAGTCCAAGTAGTCAGCAGGGTCGTTGTAGGTAGAGAGAAATGAAAGACTGGTAAAAGTGGTCCGTCTTAATCAGTCTGACAATTGGCTGCGGAGATCGGCAGAAAGCACATTGCTCCGATATAAAAAATCGTAAAAATGGTTTCATCGTCTTTTTGAGACCTAAATCATGTTAATTTATACAAAACTAAACCTTGCTGATAATCTAACATAGTCTATGGGACCCGCAAGGTAGTATTAACAGAGTTATTACAAGTTATGTACCGAGTGCAATCGGCTAGTTACATTAAATTCAATAAAAAATAGTTCTTAAGTAGATACATGAATTTTTGTGTAACAATTACGAAGTATATTTTATAAGGCGTCTTTTTACTATAGTTTGATGAGTGAACAATTAATATTATGTCAGTTATAAACAATTTTATCAAACAAAATTCCCCTACGTTTTTGATGTAATTTGTAGTCGTAAATATATATTTTTTGTATAGATATTTACTGGAAAAATACAATAAAGAAAGTTTTAGTTTGATTGGACTGCTGTAGCGACCAATATTCGATTTTGACCGAAAGTCATCTTTTTCGGCACGGTATCGCTCGGTCGGTGGGGTCGCTATTAGCGATTGCGCTCATGTTGAGCGTAAAAGGTCCGTTTCAGGGCCACTATTTTTAATTTCCCTTTTTATGTTTTCTATGCGTTTCTTGACTTTTCCTGTGTTTTTAATAAAAAATATTTTTAGAAGAATTTTTTAATGTTTAATTTATATTTTGTGTGTACGGTGCTCCACGCACTGTTTAGTAATGATGCTCCTCCGCCAGTCTACGTCCAGTCGGTCCTGTGCGACAAGACTCTGATTTTACGGGCTGGGTACCTGTAAATCAGATGCAAGCGATATGGAGAACGGTCAGCCTGCCGCCCCACTTTAATCTTCGGAATACCAGCCGGGCGCACCCATTTGGCTGGTTCTCGGAATAATTCTGACTATATGTCAGTTTCAGGAATCGAGATTATCACGCCTCGTACGCGGGTTAAATTCAGAAATATTCGAAAATATTTCCATAAATGCCGCGAGCGGCCATTTATCCGAGATTATCACGCCTCGGACGCGGGTTCCAAAGTCCGTCAAGTACTATAGCTAACTCCACGTTAGCGCCCGGTGCAGGCGTACTATTATCATCATCATCATCATCATCATTGTAGCTCAAGTACTCTAGCCAACTCCACGCTGGCGCCCGGTACAGGCGTACTATCATTATCATCATCGCGGATCGAGTCACTCAAGTACTATAGCTAACTCCACGTTAGCGCCCGGTGCAGGCGTACTATCATCCTCATCACCGCGGGTCGAGTCCTTTAGAAATATTCAACAATATTTCCTATTTTATGGCTCTAGGCCATCCAATTAGCTGTACTCACCACCCCGGTCCTTTGCTACAGCGTGATTCTCTTTTTATTAAAAAATAAATAAAAGATGTGACAATAATCAATAAATAATGCATTGTACATGTCAATATTTTAAATGTCACTATAATAATAATAGTATTATTCATAGTCCCAAAAACAGTGTGTCTTTTATTCCATATGTTTACATATTAACATAACACAACTTGCGTCGTTTCACAATGACGTCACCGTTTCGCGGCGATCGTGGTTGTGAATTTGATTCTGTCCGAAACAATACCTATTGATATTTTTCTATTGCTTTCACTTATATTATAATAAAACGTTACCTGCACTTGTTTTTATTGAGATATATAGTAAAGATATTCCCCGAATCATCAATTTCGGGAATGTCTAACCACCTAAAATCTATTCTTATATTATTGTTTGTTTGTATGCTACATGTTGATATGGAGGTTGGCTCAAATAATCCGCGTGAGGCGCAGATTATGCGACGCAATGTGCGAGGCGACCTTATCAATAGAATGCCAAGGAGAGTAGCGGGAGTTTCAAAACACTATGACAATAATCAAACCTTACGCTCTAAGACACTATTACTAACTTTATAACTAATCTTAGCCTAAATATAAGCAGTCCCGACCCCTCCCCACATAAATTTGTCGTGTCCTTTCACATTTCAGTTCAATAAAACATCACAATAAAAAAACATGTCGTCACTATTCACAGTACTCGTGGTCGCGAGTGGCCCTGGATCCCAAGCTGCACGGATCGCGGTAACTCGCGGGGAGCGCACGTGGTCCAGGTCGTGGCCAACCGCGGAAGTACGAGGCGTCGACCCGCCGATCGCCGCCGAGCTGCAAGAAAGCGTCAGGCCTTCCTCGGGAAGCCTGTGGCGATTGCCTGAAACCGTCCAGAGCGCTGCAGGGCGCCTTCTCCTCAAGCGACGCTGATGGCGCCGACCCGCGTTCTTGAAAACATGTGGCGGCGGCTAGAGCGCCCGCCGCCGAAGGGGCTGCCGAGAGCAGGAGCCCGGGCAGCGCAGGCTGCTTCGTTGACCGCGGTCAGGACTGAACAAGAGCCGGAGCCTGGGCGACGGCCCCTTCCCTCTTGTGTACGCAGGGGAGGGGGTAGCCTCCCTGCACCCCGCGCTGGCACTCCCATCAACCTCTTGCGGTGCAGGGTGATAACTGCGGTGCCACGCGAAATTTAAAATTTAATTATAAAATATTTACAATAAAGCTTATTTTCTAAAAAAATACGCGATGCGGAACGTCATACGTAAGTCGCGGTCGCATCAATGTTATTGTTTCAGAGTTGAGATTGATATGGAGGATTCGCTCAAATAATCCGCGTGAAGCGCAGATTATGCGACGCAACGTGCAGTGACCTTATCAATGGAATGTCAAGGAAAGTACCGGAAGTTTCAAAACACAATCACGATTATACACATTTATTACAACACAAGAAAAAGGACAGTCAAACTTTACGCTCTAAAACACTATTACTAACTTTATAACTAATCTTAGCCTAACATAAGACCCCCACATAAGTTCTTCGTGTCCTCTCACATTTTCACACTTAAAAATTCACAATTAAATTAAATAAAAAATCAAAAACTCTAAATTAAAAAAAAAAACACTTCGTTCACTATCCGTGGGCTCTCGTTGCCGCAATCTGGATGCCGCGGGTGGCAAGCCGGGTGGGGAGCGCACGTGGTCTAGGCTTGGCTCGTCCGGTCGCGGGATTTGGCCGGAGTCTCGGAAACTCGCGGGGGCGCACGTGGTCCAGGTCGTGGCCAACCGCGGAAGAACGTGGCGTCGGCCCGACGGTCGCTGCCGGGGCCGAGCTGCAGGAAGGCGTCAGGCCTTCCTCGGGAGCCTGTAGTGGCCATCGCCCGGAACCGTCCAGAGCGCTTCCTCCTCAAGGGACGCAGATCATCAGCCGGGCTGATGGCGCCGACCCGCGTTCTGGAACACATGCGGTGGTGCGGCGGCTAGAGCGCCCGCCGCCGAAGAGGCTGCCGCGGGCAGGAGCCCAGGCAGCGCAAGCTGCTTCGTCGACCGCGGTCGGAACTGGACAAAGGGTGCTTGTGCACATGGCTTCAGTGTGTGCGGCGGAGGGGGGGTAGCCGCCCCGCACCACCACGCTGGCACCCCATGGATTTAAAAAAAAAAACAAAGATTTAAATCAATCCTTTTTTACTGCAACCAAATCAGCCAAAAGTGTCAAGGGACTCCCCCGGCGAAAGTTAAGCCTTTCATTAGAGTATTAGCAACACCAATCTATGGTATTGACTCTGGCCGTTTTCGACAGAATGCGTCATGCATATTTGACAAAATAAGATCAGACAGATGAAAAACTTCAAAATTTCTAAAAATCTACACTTAAATGCACTTTATAGTTATGAGAAATTGGCAATTATATATTACATTCAATTATAGCTCGTAATACAAAAATATTTTAATAAAAAATTGTTGGTTTAAGATACATTCATATTCATGTCTATGAATATAATATGTAACAATAATTTTGCACACGGAAAGCAGTGGCTGACAAATAAAATAGAGAGTGGAATCAAGCTCAAGTGTGTTTTAATTAAAGTAACAAAAATATGTACATACCCTGGAGTAACGTATAATAATTCCTCGGCAATTAGGTACACAACACGTTCTAACCATTTTGTACAATTGTTTTATAACTTTTTTTACCGTAAATTAAGCGGAAAATAGTTAAAATTAAATAACCATATAAAATTTCGACGCATTAATACTGTGTGTAAACTTACTTGTAAACGCCGTTTTGGCATTTAAAGTATTTAAAACTGTGTGTAAACTTACTTGTAAACGCTGTTTTGGCATTTAAAGTATTTAAAACAGTATTCGCAAAAAGTTACAGATACCGACAATGACAATCCCGACAATACCGTTCATCTAGCCCCACTAAAGGCCGATTGTTTCAAGTTGGATTAAAGTAAGCGTTATTTTAAAGCATAGATTAAAGTTAGTAACTTAATAGTACTCCTTATCAAATTGTACATGATTAAAAACGACATTGTCGTGAAACGTACGGAGGTTTCAAATTATTATTGTAGATAATAACAATGCTGATTTAGTAAAGTAAGAAGTGAGGACGTCCACAAGAAGTTGAAAGAATACTAGTAGGCCGCATTACGCAACGAATATAATGCTTTGTGACTTTGCGCCTAACAAAATGCATGTTGTCTGACAGATTTTTGAAATAGGTTCGAGAATATGAAGAAATGCGCCAGGAAGGTTAGAGTGTTTTCCTACATATTTAGTGTTTGCGAGTACAATATGATTTTATTTGATCAATATTACTAAACGCCCGCTAATCGTCAGAAAAGCCTGTACTTTGATCGAACTTGAAGCAACCGGGCCTTAGGCCCGGTTGTTTCTAGTTCGATCAAAGTAAGCGTTCGATTAAAGCATAGATTTTTATGAAAAAGGATCGTCTGATTGGTGGAGAACGTAAAAATCTATGCTTTAAAATAACGCTTACTTTAATCCAACTTGAAACAACCGGCCTTTAGTGGGGCTAGATGAACGGTATTGTCGGGATTGTCATTGTCGGTATCTGTAACTTTTTGCGAATACTGTTTTAAATACTTTAAATGCCAAAACGGCGTTTACAAGTAAGTTTACACACAGTATTAATGCGTCGTAATTTTATATGGTTATTTAATTTTAACTATTTTCCGCTTAAATTACGGTAAAAAAAGTTATAAAACAATTGTACAAAATGGTTAGAACGTGTTGTGTACCTAATTGCCGAGGAATTATTACACGTTACTCCAGGGTATGTACATATTTTTGTTACTTTAATTAAAACACACTTGAGCTTGATTCTATTCTCTATTTTATTTGTCAGCCACTGCTTTCCGTGTGCAAAATTATTGTTACATATTATATTCATAGACATGAATATGAATGTATCTTAAACCAACAATTTTTTATTAAAATATTTTTGTATTACGAGCTATAATTGAATGTAATATATAATTGCCAATTTCTCATAACTATAAAGTGCATTTAAGTATAGATTTTTAGAAATTTTGAAGTTTTTCATCTGTCTGATCTTATTATGTCAAATATGCAAGACGCATTCTGTCTAAAACGGCCAGATTCAATACCATAGATTTCTGTTGCTAATACTCTAATGAAAGGCTTAACTTTTGCCGGGGGAGTGAGTCCCTTGACACTTTTGGCTGATTTGGTTGCAGTAAAAAAGGATTGATTTAAATCATTGTTTTTTTTTTTAAATCCATGGGGTGCCAGCGTGGTGGTGCGGGGCGGCTACCCCCCCTCCGCCGCACACACTGAAGCCATGTGCACAAGCACCCTTTGTCCAGTTCCGACCGCGGTCGACGAAGCAGCTTGCGCTGCCTGGGCTCCTGCCCGCGGCAGCCTCTTCGGCGGCGGGCGCTCTAGCCGCCGCGCCACTGCATGTGTTCAAGAACGCGGGTCGGCGCCATCAGCCCGACCACCGCCAATATTAACCTATATATATTTTCACATTACAATAAATCTTGATTAGAAAAGAAAAAAATAGCTATTACGAATATTAATACAAAAAATAATCCTGATTCTCTACAGTATATTTATATGATATTTTGTATTTATTTTATTAATTTATAGGTTTCCTACTTTTCTTTGATTTTGTTTCCTTTTTTTGTGTGCGTTAAATGATACATCAAGTCTGCGTGTACCTATTGTCGTTGCGTAATTAATTGCTTTTTGGGATCGCGGCGTCATAATTACTCTCGCTCTCGCTTTCAATGTTAAATTTACCTATACATCATACATAATATATTATCGGTATATAATATATAATACCGGGGCATGAAAGCGTTCGTTGAATTATTAAATTATTATAAATTATATATTCAAACGCCTAGGCATAATCTTTTCTCTGTTCCCGAACAGCTGCTTGGTAACAGATGGGATTTTCTCCACATTCCCTTGGGACGATTCATTCGAAAATATTATTATATCGCCGGTTCCAGAAAAAAACCTTTGTAAACCAATTTACTCATAATTTAAAAATATTTTTCTGTGTCGGCAAACGTTTTATTGCACCGGCCGTCAAGAATTTTAAAATGTCCCAAAGATCCCGACCGATTCGTAACTGCGATTACCTATTGTTTTCTAAAAGGTCGTCTAAGCCGATGCACTGGTGGTCGCCAAGATCAAAGCAAATATACCCTCTACCATGGCTCGTGTTTTATGACGCGGTCTGTTTATCCCCCTGAAAAGTGGAAAATTTACTGCTTTCCAACAGAGAAAGGTTTTCTGCGCATAATCCTATTGCCAAAAGCGGTGCCGACGAGATCTGCTGGTCATAAAACTATGTTAATCGTATTCTTCCTTGCACGTACCAACAAAATATTATCTCTGAAAACCCAAT
Source organism: Agrypnia vestita (assembly GCA_016648135.1). Classification (NCBI taxonomy): domain Eukaryota; kingdom Metazoa; phylum Arthropoda; class Insecta; order Trichoptera; family Phryganeidae; genus Agrypnia; species Agrypnia vestita. The sequence goes on along the minus strand of JADDOH010014566.1, from coordinate 15,181 downwards.
TTTAATTTATTTTAAAGTCAGTTCCCCGACTTACTTACTTCTATTACGGTGGCCGGGCAAATCCTGTATAGTGAAGCGACCATCTGTTAAAGCTATTAGGTCCTTACATATGAAATTGGCGTTTTGGCAAGGCCGTACTGGCAAATTTGATCTCAAATATCTTCTCTTTGGTTAGGAATTCCAAATCCAAATTTATACAGCTATTTACTCATGTATTTGTGTTTTGAAAATTATAATTCATTTATTTTTCCTCAATTGTTTTTTTCTTTGCGTCACTCAGTTTACAAAATGAAAAACTTGAAATATCGCGTTATTTACGAGTACGAGTTCCACCGTGGCACCAGTGCTGCAGAAACGGCTCGAAGGATTAATGATGTGTATGGCGACGGTGCCGCAAAAGAAAACACAGTGCGTTTTTGGTTCCAACGTTTTCGTTCTGGAAATTTCGACCTGCAGAACAAGCCCCGTGGACGGCCGGAGACCAAAGTTGATAATGAAGAATTGAAGGCTATTGTGGAAGCGATTACGGCAGATGTCTATGACAGCATGCACACGCATGATGGAAAAGTGATAAAACAACCGAGGGCTTTAACTTCTCTAGGCACACTGCTTTATAACGCTAGACCACACACTGCACAAGAGACGGCGACAAATTAGAGGAGCTTCAATTGGAATGTCTAAGACATCCACCGTACTCTCCGGACCTTGCCCCAACAGATTACCATTTTTTTCGAAATTTGGATAACTTCTTGCAAAGGAAAATTTCAACTCCGATGGGGCAGTCCAAACCGCCTTCAAAGATTTTATTGATTCCCGTCCGAATGGTTTTTTTAGTAAAGGGATCGATGAACTACCTATGAGATGGCAAAAGTGCATAGATAGCAATAGTACATACTTTGATTAAATAAATATATTATAATAAAAAAAAATCGGCTTTATGTTCCTCCCATACTAAACGCCAATTTCATATGTAAGGACCTAATATTATCGGAATGCGGATCCGCGTTAGGTTTCGCCGTCGATCTTATGGGAATTAACCCTCCACGGTAGTTATAACTATATCAAGTGTCGCAAAAAGCTATAGATACAGTAGCCGACAAACATCTTGAAATTTTTCGGCGTAGTGGGGGGTAGTTTGCGCATGTACCATTCCACCAACGAGACCCAAATTTTGTCTTCTGCGCATTCCCCCATTACGCCAAAATTTTTATAGAAGTTTGCCGGCAACTGTACCGAAAATCGACAATTCCGATAATTTGCATTGAAAAGCTCGCTCACTTCCATCAGATGATCAGATACATCCACGATACACCTGGCGGAGGTGAGCGAAGCTCGGATGAAAACTTTATGGATAGAGTGCGCCACAGAACAAAGATATTCTGTGGTGGAGCCCTTTAACTTGTCTATTAAGATTCAGTGTCTATGATTATAATTATTGTTTGACAGTTGATAAGATACAATTTCATTAGAGTTTTTTCTATGGATTGGTACTTCGGCATGCGAACGGCTTTTCCATTTCCATTTATACATTTTCCTCATAGAATTGATGGGTTCTGTGTGCGCCGTTTATCTTAAATGCTAATATCGCAATCTTCATTTCATAAATATCAAATATTGAAATGTGCTAGCCGTGCCTTTGTATAATAATCCGGAAGAACGGCGACGAATGGTCCGTACAGTTTATATTTTACTTCAGAAGATCTCCCGCTTTTTTTGATTTCCATGGAGAATTGAGGTACGCGAATATAATGTATATTATCATAATTTTAAAGTTTTTCCATAATACTTACTTGAAACATGTTAGAGAATTACGTGTATGTTTGAGTCAGGTTATCATTACGGCAATCGATAATGAAGGATTCATGTACACGCCCCCTTTGCCTTGTTAAAAACCCTGATTACTTATCCTTGTATCGAACTATCCTTATTTTTCGCTAAGAAGGAGTATTTACTATACCCATGCTTTTTATTATCCATAATTTTGCATAAGATATTAAATTCACGTATTTTTTTATTGATGAATCATCTTTTAAGTACTTATCTGCTTCATGACGTTTGTCTAAAGTGGCTAGTTCAAGATAAGCGTTTTCGAATAGGTAGATGATAATTTTTGATAAGGTAAAGTATGAATTGCTTTAAAGGCATTTTTAGAATGCTTGTAGATATTGTGACAGTGTGGGTGCAATGAAGTGTTTGTGAAATTCAAAAGACTAGCAACAAGTCGGAAATTAATTAAATTTATGGAGAATAATTTCGCATACGGATGAATGTTTTCCACAGTACTTACATCAAATAATATATTTATTATCTTAAATTTTGAGTTTAATAGTTTTTAAAATTCGTATCTTACAGTGATTAACATTTCCATTACATTGGTTGCATAGGTCGACCACAATCAAAAGACCATTCCCTAGCTTTGTCCGGTAAGAAGAAAGCGGGAGAAAGTTGCCTGGCAAGCCCGTATTACAAGCCTCAATATAATATTCCAAACAAATATATACTTTTTAGTTTAAAAAAGGTTACTTACTATAAAAACTTCTTTTGTGTTCATTTTTTGCATCGTAATAACACACATATTTTTTGCGCACATTCTGTTGAATGCGGTCTAGCTATAGGAATGTTAATAATCAGAAAATATTTGAATGATTGTCGTACTGGGTATTTCCTAGTAATTTATTAGTAGTTCTTCATCATTTTTCTAGTAGTTACGCCCTTGTGCTGCCTAGGGGTTGGATTTACAGATAAGTAGTATTTTGTGAATGTGTTGTCAGAATATCCCTAGTATATGTAGTTAATGAAACCTCATTATCACTTTTTTTTATTACAATACTGAAATGATTTATAATTTTCCATGGGTGGAACAGTTCCACTTAGTATATGTTTCATAAATGTGTTAAATTTATTTGATGTAGAGAATAAATGTGTTAAAGCATAACAGAGGTTTTGGGCTAATTTAAGAAAAATTGTAAAGCCGCTTTCCAATTCTGTGTGAAATTTTTATTGACTATAAAACATGCGGTTTTCGAAGGTGTGTAACCATTGTCTTCGAGTAGTTTTGCCAATGGTACTCATATTATCTTTATCATCAACAACTATGACTCGTTGATGTCTATCTTTTTATGATTTTTTTTCACTTTAAAATCACTACTTTTCTTTTCAATGATTTTCTCCATTCTTTACCATTTTAATTACACTTTAACAAAATAACAATACAATATTTCACCTTTATCACTGTGTAATTATGAATGAACTGTTCAGCAGCTCACAGTCAGCACATTGAGAATGCTGTACTTAACTACGATTTCTATGAAATAAATCAAAATTAATTATGTACATATATCCTATCAAAATTGTTATGATATTGTTCAGACAATAATTCTGTTAATATTCAATTTAGTTTTTTCCCAAAATATATTTTTACGTAAAAGTCATGCTTCAATGTACTAAATGTGCGTGTCCCCTGTTTACCAAATACGATGAACGCATCCAGCTATTCAATTTAAAATTCGTGATTTGAGTAATCAGTTGTACACAAAATTCATGAAACATCTAGAGACTAGCTATTCATTTGGTACTGCACAATCTAATGGCTCAAGCATCTTGACAATGTATTTTGATGGAAAGCAAAATTTTGGTCAAGAGATATCTCTCATAATTTTTGTTATAGTTTTAAAGTATAGTATATGTATTACATATATGTATTCAAGTAAATAGAAGTTGTTAGTAAAAAATAAAGTGAATGGTTCGCATGCTTTTAGTAGCTGGTTCATGGTCACATTAAGCATTTATTTTGTGGCTATGATTAGAATCCTTAACTCGTTTTCATTCTAACTATATTACACTGAAATATTGAGTAAATCTACCCCCCCTTGGTATGACTGCACCATCTGTGATTTTTGTTTTTCAAAAATCTTGCCTTTGTGTTAATAATTTTAAAATTATCTTTTTATCCTGGGTTCAAAAATATTAACATTGATTATACTTCATGCCCTGTGTATTTATATTATCATTACAAGTAGTTAATGTGTGTTAAAAAATATTGAACCTTTGGTCTGTATAAACACATCTATTTATACACCCTAACTATACTTTAGTCATCTTCAAACTAGCCCCCTGACAATGCATACATTTGGTCCCGCCATTGTTGGAAACCCTTCTGGAACTTCTATTGGAATAGTGTCGGGCCGTTGAGTTCCACATAATGTCTTAGCTTGTTTCGAATCGGGTCTCTTTTAGCAGCATTTTTAACTTGAGGAATAGTCAAAATCACATAGAGCCATGATGGCAGAGTAGCGAGCCTGACAATCCAGGGGAATGCCGTGTTTATGAAGAATTTCAAACCAAGTTGCTTCTACTCCATTGTTAGCATCTTTGGCACAAATTTTGTAGACACTCTCTTTAAGCCCAATCTCGTTCGCAAGTTCTCGGACTGTGATACGATGATCCTGTTTGACTAAAGTGTGTTAAAAGATGCCCCAAAGGACCCCCCAATTCACAGAAAATTGTACAGTATTACACTAAGATTCAATGTGCCTTTTCTACCAGGTAGTACACATTTTATTCTTACTGCATGCCATTAGTCCACGTCGAGACGTGGTAAGACATGGGGTCGAATATAATTTCTTTTAACTCATTGCTCCAAAAATGGGCCAAATACGGCCAGTGATAGACGATAGTTCAATCATAGAAATGCAAAGTGACCAGTGACTATTGTATTACCTTTTTATCTGTGAGATGCTCATAGGATTGGCCTTGAAAGCCTGTTGGATACTGCAAATGATTTCCACTTGGGTTTCGCCAAGCTTTTGGCAAAATTTAATGCGATATCACTGCTCAAGCCGTACCGTTCTGTCATTTCACAACAATAGGGTAATTTCACTTTTTTTTTTTAACATAAAAATCTTAAATTTGGTTTAGAAAATGTGCTTATGAAAAAGATTTTTTTAAAATATATATATTAACATCAAAAAATAATTTTGATAATCTAGATTTTAAACTCTCGCCAAAATGCTTCTTTTCGCAAGTGTCGTTAAGGAACAATTTTTATGTCATTCTGACGTTTAACACGTAACAGCACATTTGCGTATTTATACGTTCATTAGTTTTTTTACAAAACAATCCGGCTTTTTTGTATAGTGCGCCCATAATGTCAGGGAAAACATTTTGTAGATATTGTATGGTACCCAAATGTAGAAATTCATTCCTGAAAGCTGAATCCAAAATTAAGGCGTTAATTTTCAGTAAGTTATCGTATTTTCATTGTGAAAATCCGTCCTCCATTATTTTAATGTGTTTTTAGATACATATGTAGTTATTTTATTAAAATAGGTCACAAACATGGCAAAAACTAAATAAAAACTATGCAAACACGAGTAAAAACAAAGCGAAGACGAATAGTGATCAGAGAAAATAAACAATTACAGTGACAAATATCATAGACCACATATGATTTATTTATAATTCTTGCTAAACAACATCACGACCAATCATATCCCATTTTAATGAAATCGTATTTTTTAAGATTTTTATTATAAAAACTAGCTGTACGGCCATGTGTTGCTGTGACTCAGTTTTGTTAAATGGAAAAGAAAGGAAAGAGAAAGCACTCGTTTCTAATATGTTTAATTTTACAATGCTTGCGGGTATTCAATTTTGCTGCTTTTCGAAAAAAGCATCTTTTTACCTGTAAATTATTGTTTGTGTAATAAGTTTCCAAATTTTGAGTCCGATTGTTTGAACGGTACAGATTTGCATTGAAAATATATCAGGGGGAAGGGAAGGGATAGAATGGGAGGGGGAAATATCCTAAATCAGTATGCAAAATTTGAGTCAAATAGGACAAACGGTTTAGATTTTTATAGAGAACAGACAGACAGACATTAAGTTTTATAGGTATAGATATCGCGATACGATTGGCTGCACTTTCTTATCAGTTCGAACATTTTATTTAAGCAAAGACAACCGAATGTTATCAAAAAATTTGAATTTGAAAAATGGTATATCTAAATATTTATTAATATTGAAAAATTAGATTTTGAATGAAAACATTATCCTACACCAGCCATACTGAGTTACAAAATATAATTTATTTTTCTGAATCTATTCCATATATTTTCATAGATATCTGTAAAATGTGTAATTACCCTATTGACAATCTGACGGACATTAACTACACTTCTTCACTCAGAGGCTAACTGCCAGCGACTGATGCCGTCTGTGGGTGGAAAAAATTCATATACCTATGCACATGAATGTCCCCTGCACAACTTTACCAAAAGACATTTCCTATACTTTAGTTTTTTGGACGTAAAGAATAAAGACTCAATATTTTTTGAACACCGTAGTTTAAGGTGCTTTACAAATACATTTTTAGTGTCATATTAGTTTATTATGTCATATTGGCGGCTTTTAAAAAATTTGATATAATATATTTGTTAAATGTTTGAATACCCCTGCACCAGAATGTAACATGATCTTCAATCCACGAAATTTAATTGAAATAGTTTTTTCTTTAATAAAAAAAACATGAGACATTTATTTGGTGTTTTAAGTATTATTTTTATTTCAGAGATACAAAAATGTGGAGCAGTCGCTTAAAACATTGTCTGCACTGTATTGTATTGCTCTCTGTAATATTCTTCATAGAGTATATTTCTGGAGCGCTCACACCTCAAGTGGAACCAACAATTGACCCATGGACGGAGTACGGTACCATCGGAACAGTGATATTATATTTGCTGAGAGCCTTCACACTTTTAACACTACCTCAAGTTTTGTTCAACTTTTCAGGATTGTTTTTTTACAATGCCTTTCCAGATAAAGTACAGCTAAAAGGTTCTCCTTTGCTAGCTCCTTTCATCTGCATACGAGTCGTTACCCGTGGAGACTTCCCTGACTTGGTGAAAATGAATGTGACACGTAATATGAACACTTGCATCAATGCTCATTTGAAGAACTTCATGATAGAAGTTGTAACAGATAAAGCACTGGGCTTAGTGCAGCACGCTCGGGTTAGGGAAGTTGTAGTACCATCATCGTACTCTACAAAGAGCGGAGCATTATTCAAGGCGAGGGCTCTGCAGTACTGCTTGGAAGATTCTGTTAGTGAAGATTTAGGAGACTCGGATTGGATAGTACATCTGGATGAAGAAACGCTGTTGACTGAGAATTCTGTGAGAGGAATATTAAATTTTGTAATGGATGGGAAATATCAATTTGGTCAAGGATTGATAACGTACGCTAATGAAGACGTAGTTAATTGGTTAACGACTCTCGCCGACAGTTTTAGAGTGGCTGATGATATGGGGAAATTAAGACTTCAGTTCAATCTATTCCACAAGCCCCTGTTCAGTTGGAAAGGATCATACGTTGTCACTCAGGTAATTAAATTTATATAAATATTGTATATTTTTCCTTCCATATACAGTAAAACCTCATTATAACCAAATCTATGGGACCAATAAAATTTCGTAACAACCAATTCCTACCTACAATGAAAAAAAATTCTAATAGGTATTATTATACAGTGTGCAACAGAGGTAGTCCACAATACTTTACAGGTAGATTCCTACCTAAATTATGAAATGAAAATGTTCAAGCAACAATGTCCTAATAGCAATAGTTATGGAGTTATGCGACTTCAAAGTTTGCATTTTTTTTCAATATTTATAATTCATCTTCTGTAAAAGGTTGGACAATCATAGAAATATAACATACACATAATTTTATAAATTCATTCGCTTTAATAGAAATCAAATAAAATGATAAAAAACAGTGGAGAAAAATTAAAGTTTCCCTTTTTTATCTAAATTTAACTTTCGATTTAAGAAAGACAACCTTATTAGTATATTGACGGCTCCTGCGTATAATATCGTAACCCACAAAATTCAATTTTACAGGAGAAGGATTTGAACATATTTTCGTCCGGTATAAATCTAAATATTGCCCAATTTTTTTGAAATTTCGTTTCAATATTTTACTTTATACTGTAGTTTCACAAAAAATCACAAAAGAGTCGAAATTATTAAAGGTTTTTGTAGAAATGCACATACGATATTATAGTTCGGAAAAGACGCTACGTAAAATATCATATAAATGACTTACAACATTTTACTTCGGAAAAGACGCGACGTAAAATAACGTAAGTGTTACATACGATAATTTTCTTATGTTATTTTCTCACGCATATTATCGTAAGTGTTACATACGATATTTATCTTATGTTATTTTCTCACGCATATTATCGTAAGGGTTACATACGATAAAATTATCTTATGTTATTTTCCAACGAAAATTATCGTAAGTGTTACGTACGATAGTATACTTCGTAAAAAAACATGTGATTGTTTGAGATACGATAAAATACGTCTGAAAATAATGTTATTTATTGCAAAATATTTTTTTTTTTTCATGGAAATAAAGATATATTATTAAATACATATGAAATACACAAAAAACTAAAAATCGTCGATTTGTGGGTTACGATATTATACGTAGGAGCCGTCAATATGTTGGCCATGCGTACGAGGCACATTATTTTATGTTTGTGTTTGTGGTGTTCATACCTGTTAACATAACACAATGAAACAAACAATGTGCTACGCCCAGCTTATACATACTAATTTGATTGTTTTTTTTAATGGAAAGAGGTCTACATCCCATACAACACATACAATCCCATCCAAATGGTTATATGAAGAGAGGATAGAATGCCAAACTCTTTCGAAATGATACACATCATCTCGTACACATTCGGTCTTCGATTATTGATGTCGACAATTCAGTGCCACATTTAATACTGACATTATTTTTTCAAGATATATTTATATATACAGTGAAACTCTCTTAATACGTTTTTCAAGGGACCAGCGAATAAAAACTTCTTAAGCATGAGAACATATTAAGAGTGATTTCAATTTTAATGATGTTTTTCGCCTTGACATTTGATATTGTATGTTAACTTAAATCACACTTATATTACAATAACCATTTAATGATAAAAAAATAATGTTTTAAGAATACATTCATTTGAAAAATGTTACTATACATTACAATTCTGATATAAAATTGGCCAAAGCCATCAAAAACAGTAGCTGAATTTAAATTTTCTCCACCTTCATTATGAAAGATGACTCAGGTGGATAAATGAAAAAACAAGAATGATTTACGCATTTTTTTTTTTTTAAATAGTCCTTAATACTAGTTTGTTTAATTTTTTTTTGAATATAATTGTGACATAAAGTTATCTAAATCTAATATTTCATCTATAATTTTTTCTGGTACATTTGAAACCCCAGTTAAAAAATATCTTATAAGATCAATATATTGAAGAATATCTTCACACTTAGGCATTGGTCTAATGCCTTCATCAGGCCCTTCTTCTTGTTCGTTTTCAATTGTGGTGTCTATCTTGCAGAGTTCTTCTACGCTTTGAGAATCACAAGGCAGCAACTCGCTGTCCACATTAACAAAATCTTCAAAGGCTAATTGCAAGTTCCACTGTTCTTGAAGATTTTCCCATGTGTTGGCGAAGTCTTCATCCTGTGGTTCTGTTTCTATACGAGTGTTCGTAAACCCAGCTTTACGAAAACAATTGGCAATTGTCTGTTCTCTTTCCTCTTTTTTCTTTCCATGATCCTTTCTCTTTCTATGTATCTTTCTATGTATATCTCTTTCCATGATCCAGAGAGGAAGCTGAGGGCATCTAGTAGTGATATTTTATATGACGTAGAAGGTTGCGTGGTTTTGTACAGCAGCCTTATGACTAATTTTTTCCTAAAATTTTCTTTAAGGGACCTTATGACCCCTTGGTCCATAGGCTGTAAAATTGATGTTGTGTTCGCTGGTAAATATTCTACCCGCACATTTTTCAAATACGATACATCCTTGGGATGTGCAGCACACTGGTCAAGGAACAACAAAATTTTTCTGTTTTGGACTGCCATCTTTCTATCCATAGTCAAAAGAAATTTATGAAAAATTTGGCATGTCATCCATGCGGAATTGTTGTGAGCATATGTGCATGGAAGGTTTTGTATATTTTTAAAGCAACGTGGCTTTTCTGCTTTCCCAATCGCAAGTAAAGGCCATTTTTCAGATCCATCCATGTTTGCACATACGAGAACTGTAATCCTTTCCTTGCTTCTTTTGCCTCCGTGGCATTTTTCTCCTTTGAAGCAGTGCGTCTTGTCAGGAAGCAAATCAAATAAACCACACTCATCTGCATTAAAAATGTCACTTGGCTTATATGTAGCCAGTAGATTGGGGAGTATCGTTATTTTCCAAGAATCCACAATAGCACTGTTAACACTGTTTGACTCCCCACACCAACTTTTATACACGATACCTGCACGTTTTTTAAATCTATCTAACCACCCATTTGATGCTTTAAAGTCCATGTTGAGTTTTCTGGCAATTTCCTCAGCCTTTTCCTTAATAATCGGTCCACTCAAAGGAAGATTTAGTGCCCGCTTCTGTCTGAACCATTCAAGCAGGATAACTTCCATCTTGCTGTATTTGCCAGTCTTCATTTTTTTTCTGTATAGTGGGTTGGCTTCCAATGACTGCTTGGTGATTTTCGCGCGATTTGACATTATACTGTTTAATGTTCTAACGGGTAAACCCAGACTTTCCACGATTTTAATGCGCGTCATGCTAGGAGAAGTTTCTACTTTTCTAATTATTTCAAGAGTGGTTTCCGCTTTATACCATTCACTTTCGAAGTTGAAGCCATTTTTAAATGTGAGGGTACAAACCTAATAAAAACTACAAAAACGAATAAATAAGAAATGCAAATTAACAATAACAAAGTGGATTGAATTAACAATAATAAAATATAACTACAAAGACATTAATAAAAAAGCTAGATGAAAATATTTAAAAGGAAATAATTAAAAACTAACTTATATTGATGACTAATTAACTAAACTAATCAAGGACTAACTAATCTATTGTACCCTTAAAAAATTATAAAAAACTAGTAATAGAAAACTAAATTATGTTGATGACTAATTAATTAAACTAATCAATGCTAACTAATCTATTGTACCCTTAAAAAAATATAAAATACTAGTAATAGGAAACTAAATTATTAGAAAGAACCAACTACAATAAAAAAAAAAATAAAACTATGTATCTACATTATTACCTATAAAATGAAAAATATGTAAAATGTTAAAAAACTAGAAAAAGAAAAAGTGAAAATAAACTTTGTATACTTATATTTATCTAAAGGAATAATATTAAAAGAATAATAAATGACAATTAAAACTAGCTTAAAATAACTAACTAAAAAAATAAACCAACTTAGCAAAGAGTAAAAGCAGAACCACGGACAACGATATCAAAATGCGAAATGATTTTCGTATTTCGTATTCAAATTATTCGGCGCTAATTCTATCATAGAATCGTCATAGGTTAGCGTTAAAGGAGAAATGAAAACATGACAAAAGGTGTCACCTATTAGTTGGACGTTATTTTATTGCCTTGAGTAGTTTGCTTATTTTTTACAAAGTATAATTTTTGCATGACGATGTATTGTCTATCTCTTTCTGGCCTGCTTTTAAGAAGGCACATTTTAAAAAAGTACTGTTTGTAAATGGCAACCTGTTTGACTTGGTACCTAAAATGTATTCCTTTTGGTGATTATTATATAATTTACATGTACTCTCTACATATTCTTTTGATAATTGTAGAAAACAACAGAGCAAAATCGTCCCTTACGTAGAATGTCGAGAAGGGCCATCGATCTGCGCATAAATACGTATACAAACAAAATATTCACCCTTATTGAATCCCATTTAAAGTTTATTTTGAGATTGGTGGCGTTATCTATATTGGTAGTTAGCATCGCGATGGCAGGTCCGAAAATTATTATTCAGTTATAAAAATGACACATCAGTTTAATGTTTCCTGATTTTATCGATAGATTTTCAAATCCATGGGACAAGATATATGTGATCCGAAGATAATCGTGGTTTGCAAACGCGTCGCTTATTTTATTTGTTCAGAAACCCCAATGAAAGCCTAAATAGTAGGAAGGAAATAGGCCAATGTTTCTCCGAATATGGAACATTATTAGGTGGATTTCAAACACAATGATTTGATGATGATAAATATTTGATATGATGATGATTGATATATATTTTTACAAAAACAAGACATAATATAGACTATATATATATATATATATATTATATATATAATATATATATATAGCATAATATATTCAGTTATGAGGAGCTTGGGTTTAAGGAGATCTCGGCTATAATGAGCAAAACTGTGAATTCATTTTGATTTGCACATATTTCCATACAATCATTCTCGGTTATAAGAAGCGCGATTCCCGGATATACAGAGCAAATTTTAAAAACTCTATATACATATTTGCTTGGGTTACAGAAAAAACCAAATACGTACTCAAAACAATAAACTTGTTCACTTTGCTTTTAAAGTTTTCACGCTTAATTAGGGTTCATTTTATGATGTACACAAACTTGTGTGTTCGAAAATGATATGTGCGCAGGCAAACAATAGTTCATCGGCATTCCTTATCAAAAGTGAAGGTCGAGAATATTGGTCATATAACTCCGATTATTGGGGGTTTCCAAAATGTTTGAAGTCACAGTTTATTTTATGCAGTTTACTGTATTAGCATTTATAAGCCTAATCAGTTAAACTCAAATTGTTCTATCGGAAACATGCTGATGATGCATTATGATCTTCCCTTTATCAGATTCATCCATACTTATATACCTTGCTGCATCTTCCGTGACATTTCTCCCTTTGAGGGCTAATGTTTGGTCCGGTAATATATTGTAAAACACGTCAGTCTCGTCCATGTTATAGACATTTTTTCCTCATATTTCTCCCAAATGTGCCGGTTCTATGTTTTCCATCTAGAAACTTCTTCATCAACTTTTTGGGCATCACCATAAACTGCGAGGCAAACAATGTTGCATGGCCCCCACTTTCTAAGAGGCGCCCTAGTACTATTGCATTTATCAGGTGTCTGTTCTTTTCGAAAAAACTTTTTTCATAAGGGTTTTTTATTTTATTATTATATTTGTGAAAATTTAACAAACTGAGTCATTATAAAGATCTTTCCATTCAAGAAAGACCTTTATAATCAAATTAGTAGCACATTGTTTCATTGTGTATTATTATATAAAAATTAAGTAAACAAACTAGCTCTACCTGTATCGCCAAAAAACAAATTTTGAAATCTTGCCTTTTTTTCACAGAATTAACCTTACCCCCCCCTTAAGGCAATCGTCCGGAAATGTGAGCGGAATTTTTTCATTTCATTCAACATTTTTTCTCACAGCTTCTGTCCTTAAGTGTTAAAATTTTATTCTCCTGTCCTTCTGTGTTAAAATTTTATTTATTTAGTTCCATATATTCTTAATAAATAAATATAGTTTTATAAAACGACGAGTTATTTTTATCTATTAATAAATTAATCAACCAATGATGTTTTAGAACTGTAGAAAATTGCCCTACTGCTGGGTGTTATGTGACTATGGACTCGTGAGATGTCTTTTTTTTTCCACAATACAAAGTAAACGATTAATTTTAACCAAAAAAAATTATTTGTAAATCTGTCAGTTACTTTTCTTACAATATATGTTTTAAGACACTGTTTTTGAAAAAGTAATTAATTTTTTGCGTTCTTTTTTCAACCCGTTTTACATAGTTGACAACTTTTTAACTTCAATAAATTGAAAGAATGGATATTATTATTTTAAAATGTACACAAAAAAAACAAGTACTTGTTCAGCATTTTGTATTTTAGCTATTTAATTGTTTATTGTTTATTTTACATTCGTTTAACATAAATTATTAATAACTCCACACTAGATAAAACCTGTTCTGTGACAGTTATTCTCACTTAAGAGTTATGAAATAGTAACAAATAATAATAGTAAAGAAATAGAAATGTAAAAATAAATGTAAAAGCAGGATAACAATTTAGTAGTAGATACAAACACAAGAATACACGATTCTAAAAGAAAAGAAAATATAAATGTAAAGTGAAGATAAAAATTTAAGTAGATAAAGCAGGATAACAATTTAGTAATAGATACAAACATAAGAATATACGAGTGTTTTGGACAGGAATCAGATGCTGGCCCTGAAAAATGAAAGCGAGTTCAACAGTTTGACACGATTGCCATGAGACAGTGACGTCATCATGAAACGATGCAAGTTGTGTTATATTTATGTAAACAGATGAAATAAAAGACTTTATGTGACACACTGTTTTTGGACTCTATGAATAATGTTATAATTATTATAGTGAGATTTAAATATTGACATGTACAATGTAATATTTATGGATTATTGTCACATCTTTTATTTTTTAATAAAGAGAGTAAGTCGCTTGCAGAGCGATGGATGATGCGCTTTTCGAAGCAATTGGCCGTTCGCGGCATTTTGGACTGACATATGGCCAGTATGGAAGTAGAAATATTTTCCAAATATTTCTGGACTTTGGAACCCGCGTACGAGGCGTGATAATCTCGGTTTCTGAGACTGACATATCGCATCTTTAATCATAAAGTGAAATAACTCAAAATTTCTATTTTGTGGGAAAACGCAATCAAAGTTTGACGTGTTTGCTTAAACTTTAGTCTGTCATAAAAAAAAAAGAGATAGGTTTTAGGTCGATTCTAAAAGTAGAGTTAATTAGAGTGCCACCACTATAACTTGACGGGTGAGGGAGGGCACTCCTATCGCGAAACAGAAGTCGCCAGATTGTAAATTTATTACACAATACATAATGTACTGAATGTCCGGTGACCAGTGTCAGAGCCTTCAATATAAATTTGCTCCGCGGCGGCCGCTCTATCTGTCAAACTGTCAGACGGTAATATCGATCCATTATTTGCTTTTTCAGCTTCGCAAAACTTTAATACTTCATTGGCAATTGTTCTTGCACCATCCCGGACTGTTTTGGTTGTTTTGGACATAATAATTCAGTGTATATTGGTAATCAAGATGTCACAGTTCCCGAGCAAATACAAAATTGTACTGAATTACAGGGCGAGGGGTTACCGCCGGGTGCGGGCGGGGCGGGTTTTAGTTCCAATCTTGCCGCACGCCAAGTTATGTTGGGCAGGCAATAGTATAATTATCGAACTAATATAATTATGAACAAAATTATCAATTTCGTAAAAAGGAG
>JADDOH010014565.1:0-17859 GCA_016648135.1 Agrypnia vestita | reverse complement strand
CCCAAAACAAAGGCTCGAAATAATTGCAATGTACCTCAGGAAGTAGTCACTCCTACTCGGAGAGACATTCATTCTACTAATATTATGACGGTTAGCGTGAAAAACTATGTACTATTTCTCAAAATTAACTTATTGTCGCCTAGTATGATATATCCCCTTGAATAAATAAGTAGTTTTGTAGACTTCATGTGAAGCCCTCTTGTACACGCTTTTACCACATTGGACATCTAATTATAGCCCATGTTATATCCGTTGTTCCAAAATTAGTTCAGCAGTGCATAGATCACTTTTTGACTATGGTTTGCTCATTCTAGAATACCTTGTTTTTTTAATAATTAGGTAGTTAATTTGTTCATCTAAATCTGGGAAATTAACAGCAAAATATTAATTACTCATTTCCTCAATATTTTTTTTACCATCTTTTGGTTTCTGTGTTCTACATGTTTCTTCAAAGATAAGAATGCACTGACATACAAAGCCATTAATAGTCTTTCATGTGTGTAGATTTTTAAAAATAATTTATGCTAGTGAAAAATCATTTCTTTTTATCAGACATCTGTGGATTGGCTTCCCGTATCTGAACACAACACCAGACCGTCCCAGAACAAATCCCGAAAACCAACAAATATCCCGCCAGACAATGAATTTGCTGAATTAGGTTGGTATATTTTACTAAATAACTACATATTATAATGTGAGAGTTGCATTATTTACTGCAGAATTTTTATAGGGGATGTTATTATAAGGGATGAAAATGTCACTGGCAATGTTATTTTGAATGAAACAAAGAAAAACTTTTTACACTGAACAATTTGTACTATATCTTCAAGATTAACAGAAGAAATTTCCTGTGTTTACAGGAATAAATTACATTAACTTCTTTCAAAATTATTAAAAAAAAAAATAATTAAAAAAAAAGTATATTAATGTGGTTTGTTGCTATTTAAAATATTATTTACGAATTTCAGGAATGACTATAACTTTCATTTTTACATGTGCTTTAACTTCAGTTATCATATATTCTTAAGTGTATATGTACAATAGATAAACGGAGCTATTCTGAAGATAGCGATATAACGTAACAATCATGTCTTGACCGCTATTGAATAACATTGTAACTTTGTCAATTTTGGTGTTTGACAGATGTCTTAATATTTCTCATAGAAAATTTATGAGTACGTCCTGTCTATTTTATGTCTTACTAATTATAACATCGTTATTATAATGAGAATTATAATAACGATGTTATAAACTGTAGAATTTCTACTAGTCAAAATATCCATAATATGTAGACCATTGTATATACGTACCAGTATAAATTGGCGTGCGAGGGAGGGCTTCCCTGTCTCGTAACAGAAGTTGCCAGGGTGTAAATTTATTACACAATACATAATGTACAGGATGTCCGGTGACCGGTGTTGGAGCCTTTACTAGAAATTTGGTTGGGCAACACTAAAGAAACAAACAAGTAATGGCGGTCGCTCTATCTGTCAACTTGTCAAACGGTAATATCGGTCCATTATTTGCTTTTTCAGCTTCACAAAACTTTAATACTTCATTAGCAATTGTTCTTGCACCATCCCGGACTGTTTTGGACATTCAGTGTATATTGAAAATCAACATGTCACAGCTCACGCTCAAATACGAGAATGAACTGAATGACAGGGCGAGGGGTTACTGCCGGGTGCGGGCGCGGCGGGTTTTAGTTCCAAAGTCGCTGCACACCAATTTACATTGGGCAAGCAATAATAAAGTTTAATTAATATTATGGAGTGAAATTTCCATATTTCTAAAATTTCTGTGAATATGAAACAATTTAAGACTGTTATAAAAATACGTTTTCATTCTCAATAATAATAGTCCGACTTAATGATATTAATGTACTTTTTTAAAATTCAGATTCCTCAACAGCTCACGAAGGTGGTAGTAGATTTGTCCCTGTACGACCACAACCCAGAACTCTAGTCCTGAGACAGAGAGACAATTTGATGGATAACGCTGAGGACAACGCCTCCTACAACAGTATCCTAGGAGGCCACAGCCCTCACACGAGTCATACGGCTATTATGATAGTCAATCCCACCACACCCAATTCAAATCAAACTAATCAGAATATGGTATGTCACTAAACTATTCCACTTGAAATTATCTTATTTGGAGTATGGAAATAAAAATCTCATTGTTTGTTGTGCAGCCCAAGGGTAACAATATAAAAAATAATATTCCCTCGAATCGATGAAGATACCTGTACAATTACAGTGAAACTCGCATAATAAATTCATTTTTTTATAAGTTTTCCCGCTAAATAAGTTTAAATTCTGCGGTCCCGAGAAAGTCCCATACAAATCCCATATTTTTAGGCTTAATACGTTTCCCGCTTATGTTTGTTTCTCGCCTAAGTCGTGAAAATATTTATTGCCGAACCCAATTTATTCATACAAATAAATCTTCATAATACGTTTTTCGGAAGACGTAATTTTGTTCAATATTCCTAAAAATGAAAAATGGGCGCAATAAAAATTAAGTGGGTTTGGCGGCGTCACAAAATTTCTAGCCGCTGAAAAAACCCTGTAGTATTTGAATAGGCTAATAAAATAATATTTAATAAATACATTTATCCGGTGATTATTTATGATAATTATTAATTATCGTATTCGCGAGGTTTTTGATTTATCAGTATACACCGATTTATATTAAAAAATTTTGACTGCTAATTTTTTTTTATAGTTTTGGTGGTTTTTATTGTTTTCTGACCCTCAGGTACTACGTATTTACATAGGTAATAATTTACAAATGTATATATTTACCTACTACATTTTTAAAAATAAAATGTCCTTAAATTGTCATATTATATATACGAAAATTTAATTAAAACACAAAATTAGAAAGTGTAAAATAAAGTAAATAAAAAACAATAAAAATAAACATAATATGATGAAAAAGTGTAAGAACTTACCAAAGAATTATGTTTTCCGAATTTATGACAGAGTTTTTTGAAGCAAAAGCAAAATAAATTCATTCCGCAAAATATACAACAGGGTTGTCACAATTTCACTTTTTTTGTTTTTTTTTAACCTGTTTTTTAATGTTACACCTTTAATATCTTACTATTATGTAGTGAAGTCTTCCTGCGTGTGGTATATTTCAAAATACGGTTCAACTCATAGCATTGAATGAATCAAAACATGAATCAAATTTATCCTTTGAGGCACGAAAGGATCGCTATCGCAATGAAATAGTGGTCTAGGTACTATCGACGTTACTAGTAGAGGCAATAATTTCTATTTCGTCAGCACATTATTTTCATTTTCATCCGGCTCAAAAAACTCTCGCAATTCGAATTCCACATCACTCTCATCAGATTCGGCGGTTTGTCCAACAATCTCATCATCATCATATGTCAGCCATTGTAATGTCACAAAAAGAAATATAAAAAATGTTTTATAAAAAAACAGAGAAACAAAAAATTCACGCGAATCTCGCGAAAAAAGATAAAAAATGTGGTGTATATAGGTCGCGGGCGCCGCGCCGCGTGGCTCGATTCGAGCGAGGTTTGTACCTGCTCGCTGTGAGCCGACGCGTCTTGTGCTATGAGTTGCCGTTCCGTATACACACACACGCACGGCGTTTGCAATAAATAAATAAGTCCGTTGCCGCATGTATTATAACAAAAAATTAACACAATAATTTGAACACAACGTGTACACAGAGAAAATATTAATACGATAATTTGAACACAACGTGTTCAAAGAAAAAATTAATTTCATAAACACACTATATAGATATACTCACTCACATTGCACTATATACAGGAATACGGCGAAATAAACTCACTGATATTTTAAATAATCGTGAACAAAATCAAACTGAAGTACTGAAAAACAGAGAAACAAAAAATTCAGTTGAATCTCGCTAAAATAATGATAAAAAAATAATTTTATAGACGCACAAGATTGTTATATTCACTCAGATTGCATTAAAAATACGAATGTGGCGAAAAAACCGACGAATATTGTCAATAATTGGGAACAAAGTCAAGCCAAACGCGCAGTTTTAAATTGAAGTATTGCAGGATTTCCCGTTTCTCAGCCAAAAAACTTTGCAAGCGGCGACCCTAGTGAACTCTGAGAACTGTCAGATGAAACACTTTAATAAATCGCTAATTTTACGAGATTTGGTGGTTTTAAAAATATGGTAACTGCTTAGGATCGTTGTCTATAGATGCCAGTACGATCTAAAATTGGTGACGTATTAAAAATCGTTTGTTGTTGTGCGCATTTACATCGAAAAATTCCCGCGCGGTAACGCGTCACTGGCATGACGGGCTGATCGGGTTAATATGTTTTCACGCCTAATAAGTTTTTATTTGCTGGACCCTTGAAAAACGTATTAAGAGAGTTTCACCGTATTACCTTTCTCATTGTTTAACCCCTTGAGTGATTTGCCCGAATACGATTCGGGTCTTTTGCTGACACAGTGATTTGCCCGAACTGGATTCGGGCACATTTTTACACACGAAACTTTTTATAGTGATTTGTCCGAATTCAGCTTGGGTCATTCCCCCACCAGCCTAGAGAACACGTGTCGTAATTTTATCTTTCGAGAACAATTAGTTACCGGCTACTCGTCGCCCAGTTAGTTTGTGTGCTGTATTATCGTGTCGTGTGTATTCAAACTTTCGTATTTACGTATTACGTATTTTTTTATCTATTTATTTTAGTTCTTGCCCAAAATGGCAGATTACGAAAGCGATGAGGAAGTATTAATAAGTGAACCGGAAGATGAGGAATTTTCGGAATCTGACGATGATAGTGATGTTGACGACTCAGAAGATGAGGATGTCGATATGCCGAATGAATTTGTAGAAATAAATGTAGAAAATCAGCCAGCACCAACTCCGAAGTTTCCTTATCTCAAGACTGCTGGTAAAAATTTACAGTTTGATGATAACGCAACAATCTTACAATACTTCGAGTATTTTTGGGACAAGGATGGCTTTTTTTGACCCATTTTTTTCCAAGAGGTTGACCACAGAAGTGGTTAATAAATTAGATTACCTACCTATATGATGGTAAGTGGTTATCCCTCACCACACACAAGAATCGTAATTCTTTTTGGTGAGGTATATACATACAAAAAAAAATATATATATATTTTTGGATTCCATTTTGTGAAAAATGTTAACTTGAAGAATATGATTATATTAGACTTGTCGATTATCCGGGGTTGCACTAAACGAATTGCACATTAACCAACGCTGTAAAGTTACTGTAACTTCAAAATATTATGTATTTAATCTTTAAAAAAATTTGGTACATGGCTTTGACTCCTAAATAAAGCCATAAAACGGACATTACTCTGCCAACTGAATAATGCTTTCGCAGACACTCCATTTCTGCTGTTTTCAACACTCACCTCATAAAATTTCTTTACCATTCTTTCCTCACTACTCCGTTCCACATGGCCAAACCATCCCAGCGATCCTTTCTTTATTCTGTCTATTACGCTACAGCCAGCCTTACATTAACTTTTAATTTGTTCATTCTCTACTCTACAGTACAAAGATTTTCCACACATATCTAAGCGAACGCATTTCTACTGCATTCAGTTAACTTTAGTTCTTCTTTTGCCAATTCCAGGCTCCAATACAATTGTGTACAATATCAATATCTTAGAAATAATCTCCATACATTGACACTTATTATGATCGTAGAACAATGACGGGTGTGCAAAAAATTCCATATTGACTTTTTTGGATCGTTAAAAAGTGAAAAAATAAGCCATCTAATGGTATATAAAAAGTGTATTTTTTCTCATTAATTTAGAAAATACGAAGTCGGTATAACGACAGTTCTGATTTGCGATCGTAAAACAATACAGCATGTGTAAAAACGTTGTTGTACTGCGCTGACTATATTTGAGGTTTAAAAGGTATCAACTTTAAATAACTAACTTTTGTAGTTATTGAGCTATGACATAAAGTGTCTTTATTTAAATAAAACTTCAAACTGCTCTCCTGCAAACATGAGAAAAATCACATGCGTCGTTGTTCTACGATTATGACGACATGTTCATTTAATTACTGTTTTTCTTTACCATTTCAACCAACAATATAAATTCCAGAAATGCTACCCTAACCGGATTTACTTTTATCCCTTTCAGAATAGCTCCGGCTCCGGTGCAAGAAACAACATGAGGGGATCCTCTGTTGGACGAGACCCTTCCTACGCCAATGTCACGGCCCCCGTGTGCCCCCACCCCGTCACCAATAATAATCCTAAGCCTACTAATGTCTCCCATGATAGCCATGACTTTGCATATCAGAATGGCACAAGTCAGAACTACAATAACGAGAACATTGGCCAAAGCCAGCAAGTGGAACATATGGTAAATCTTTGTTTATGAATACTCTTTAATTTTTAATATATTAACCTGTCTTACATAAAGCATTGCAATCACAATATAGGTCAATTTTTGTTGTTCTAGTATTTTGCATATCGTCGTTGTGTATATAATAAAGCCAATGTGCCATTAAGTACATTCTGAGATGAACAAATCAATTTGTCAGTTTTTCATATAAATAATGGAGATATACTAAAAAAATATTATCGTTCATCTGGAAAGTCTGCCTAGTAATTATTTAAAATATTGTTTATAAATCTAGTCTGTGCTATTATTTTTTAAAACAGTTTAATTTGTTTATCTCAGAATGTACTAAAACGTCACATAGGATTAATTATATATACAGCGATGATATATTTGATAGATATTTTAAATGGCAATATTTTTTTTTATGTATATGTAGTTATTCTGTTGAGTTAAATATTGTATTTTATATACTTACTAACTGTTCATAGATTAAGGATTTGTTAAAAACAAGTTTTTGGTGGTACACAAAGGTTCCGTTGTTTTGCAAAGTCTCTAATAAAAACAAGGTTTCCATTTAATCCACGCTGGGATGGATGGCATGTCCAGGGGAAAAATGTCGCTTATTTTACCCACCGAGTCCTAAAGAATAAGTCGCAAAATTTGAGTCAGATCGGTCGAACTAAATATTTTTTACAGGGTTTTTATCATTTTATTTGAGTTGTATTGACGCAAATTAATTTTTCATAATCAATATAAGTTACTGTAATGATACTTCAACTTTTTGCAGAAAATAATTCAGATATATTGGAAAAAAAAAGCAATCATTGATATTGCATATCTCCATAACTATCGATATTAGGTCATGGTTGCTTGAACATTTTTGACTCAGGAATCCACGTGTAAAGTTTTAGCTACTACCTTATATTATGTATGTTCAGAGACAGCTTTAAACATATAAACAGTATTTAAACATATGAACAGATTTAACCCTTAACCACCTAGCATATATTTTTGTTACACACCCACCTGTCATACGTCTGTGGGACTCCCGAATAAAATAATTCACAATGGTAAAATTTAGTTTAGAATGGTTTTGTTTTTAATTAAAATTCTATTGAGGAACATATTAAATTCTTAATTAGAAAAGAAGGCACATGAAAATCAGCATTTTTTTTCTTTTAATCATAAATAATTGTCAATACATCTTATTTCAGGCTTACAAACTAATATATTTGAAAAATGAGATCCACAAAAATTATCATGTAGAATAGGAACTTCTTACAACTTTTTTTTTTAGTGTTGAATAATTAACAAACGTAGAAAAAAATTAAAATTCTCCATTAAATCACAAATTAAATAAAATTGCAGGCTCTTAATTCATAGTTTTTCACGTCAGTGAAAATACAGCATGTTTGAGCATTCAAGGCAAATTGGTGCTTTACATTTGAAACACATGTATTGCGTATTGTGTTTCTTTGTGTATTTGCAAATTGAACAGTTTTTACGAACCGCCAAACTATCTTCAGCAGTGCTGCTACATGGAACTGCTGATGAAGTGGTCACGTTTCTGTGGAGGATACGTTGAATTTCACATTATTGCAATTTCACATGTCGCAATTTCACATTGCATTCGTCATTAAGAAAATGCTGCCAAATATTCAGTAAACAAGACAAAGAATTAAGCTCACTCTGATATGCTGGTTTTTTATCTTCTCTTCTCTCCACTATATTATGCTGCAAAGTTCTCAACCGTAAAAACGGTGGGGCAGATGACCAACGAAAGTAATTCCTTTCAAAATAATTCTTCTTCCACGGTCTCCATCGAATTTCAAATCATCATCTTCATATGAAAACTCTTCGTTTCCACGTAAAATTGAAGACAAATAATGTTGGGATGGAGAATTTTCTTTATCACCTAGTACAGTTAGCTCTTCGTATTCGGAATCAGACGCACAATTTTTTCTTCCGATACATGATCTAGCCCAACATGATCTTGACAGATCTTGTTTCAAACACCGCTCGATATTATTGTCACTAAGGGCCATTTTAAAAGAAAGCCATAAAAAACATGATTAAAAAAAAAATTACGTAACCACCTACCATAGGTCTCTCAGACCCCCTGCAATAAGTTTTTACTCACCTGAAGCAAACGCGTGCACGTAAGAGCGCTTGCGCAACACTTAGGGGCGCGGAGGAAAGGTACAGGAACTAACAAGTTAGTACGAAACTTGGGCGCATAAATATTCACGATTATCAATTTGACGGGGTCTGTGAGACATATGGTAGGTGGTTAAGGGTTAAACATATAAACAGTATTTAAACATATAAACAGATTTAAACATATAAATAGCATTTAAACATATAAACATATTTAATGACGAGCATACAAGGAAAGTAGGGCTTCAGGAGAATAAAGTTAAACGTGATATTCACTTGCCGTGTAGAGTGGGAAAAAATTTCAGTATGAGATGAATTTCAAAAATGAGGACAGGAAATCGGAGATAAATTGCAATTTTTGCAAGACAGCAATTTGTGTTCTGCATAAAGAGCAAATTAAAATCTTTCCATAGTTGTAAAGTAAATGCAGAATGTGAAGCTTGATGCGCGCATATAAAATTTTTAATGAAGGTGTTATTTTATTTTTGTATAAAAATATTTATTATATTGTTATTTTACAACAGAAATATAAAAATTTATAGAAGAGACATACTATTGAAAACATTTCTTAAAACTATTGTACACTCGTTTATGTTAACCATTATAATAAACAAATAATTAAGGTATCACAGCTTGAGAATTGCCATACGCACGGTGTGGGGATTCTTACGAGCACAGCGGGCGCGACCCGTAGTCTACTATTGCCGATGCAACATGGATAACGGATCTCGGGATTAATTTAGAATGATTTAAAAATCCCAAAACAGTAGAAATTTTTCAATTTTTATGCATTTAATAATGATTTAAATATATTTAAGAACATGTTTTCATTAAAAAAAGGCATTTTTAAAGGAAATATTCTTGAGGTGTTTTCGTACCTCCCTTCGGAGCGTGTGTGATTTTTTTTGATCTTCGTGTAGAAAAGGTTAATAAAATTTAAAAGCAATTAATCCCACATTTGTTCTTTGTTTGAAACAGCACAATTATTTTGTAAGAGGTTTTTAAAAATGTATTATTATACACTCAACAAATAAAATGTGTATATAACAGGTTTTAAGTGTGCTTTGTCTACCATACCCCTCCTTTATGAATTCTGCAAATTGGTTTATACTATATGTGAAATATTGTATTAAAATACGTGTCATTATGTGTTAAACAAAATTGATATTTTATACGAACTGTACATTTTACTGAGAAGCAAATCTGAATAAAACGTCAGCGAAACATTGAGATTTGCTTCTCAGTAAAATGTACGGTTCATATAAAATATCCGTTTTATTTAACACATAGATATGTCCAACGACCGTAATAATAGCCTTAACTCTAGTGTCACAATGTTTTAGCTTCCCCGGACGGAGGTAGCACGCACCATAGGTGATAGTTTGGTAGCCGCCTGCCCCGACACTGTTCGCGTAGAGCAGCGATTGGGACAGATCAGAGAGTACATTCGAGTCACATCTACACTTGTGGACAGTATGAGGAATTCTGAAGATGAGGTGAGATTTTGTGTATTCTTTGAGATTCATATCAATATTTATTCCTATAATGGTTAGTTTGTATTTGTATATAAGCAATTTCGCTTACATTTTCAATCTTCTGTTAGCCCCCTATTATTCTGCAAAGAAATTCATTCACTTCACATTCATTCACAAATAAAACACTTGTTATTGATCAAAGATTTTAAATTTAAGACCGTATTTTGGACATGTGCGAACAGCAAAAATTACAGCCATTATCACCACCCAATATCGGTTACAGTTGTAACATGTTGGCCATTTGCATTAAAATTTGTGTTAATGCAGGCAAAGTATTATCTTATTAATTTTATGATAAATTGGTGTATGTATGATAAATCAGTAAAAAACTGACCCATAAAAACCAATATTTTACAATACTCCCTTTCTCATTTTCGGGTTTCGTGTCTACCAGATGCGTCGGAGTATTTTCATACAACTGAGTAAGTTGTATGAAAAAACCATTAAAAATTTGAAAAATCCAAAATTATACTATAATTATTAATTTTGTTAATGAAAATTTGATAGATCTTCTTGATCGTCGCCACGAGTCTGCTTGCAAAGTTTCAACTCGATTGATTCACAGGAAAAGGGTTAAGAATCGATCCAAAGTTTTTGCATCATATAAGCAACCAGACGCTACGAGTTAAAAGAAAGGGAGTAAAAATGTGATGGCGAAAGTGACGACCCAAGTCCCTGATCCAGTATAGTGCCCATTATGAAATTACTTTATATAATTAATACATAGATTCATTGAGTGTCAGATAGAGCTTTACAGATTTGAAATTTAGCAAATCTTACCTTACAGTAGCCGGCAAACATCTTGAAATTCTACGGCGTAGTGGGGGGAAGTTTGCGCATCTACCTTTCTACCAAAGAGACCCAAATTTCGTCTTCTGCGCATTCCCCCACCACGTCAAAGAATTTCAAGAAGTTTGCCGGCAACTGTACCTCCATTAACTTTATCATGATAATCATTTGGTTTATTACAAAATTTTTGCGAGACCATGGATATGAATACCAGACACAACACAGATTGCTCCTTTATCGTTTTATCAATTATGTAGCAGTGTATTGGAACAATATGGCCATTCATCAGGGGCGTGCAGTGAGAACAAGAAGCATTACTTTTATTTATACATATGTTTGGAAAAAATCGAGATTGAATATTTATCTGGCAGAATATTACATGAAATATTAAAATCTGAATAATATGTTAATTATATTACGAGATATATCTCTTATTTCTTTTCAAAACATATGCTTAGGAAGAGTTATGCTTCTTATTCTCACTACATATATAGAACCTAACAATACCATTTGGCCCCTGCCATACATAGAGCCCAACAATACAATTTGGCAGTATATATACTATAATATACTTTTAAACAGTATGTAAGTGTCATTAATAATTATGTTATATGTACATATTAATGGTTATTTTTCAATTTTTTAAATATGTAATTAATTCTTGAAATATTTTCCTCCAAAAATTATTTTACGTGCCATAAATGGCTTTTGAGTGAATCTTCTAATAGAATGTGTGGTTTCCATTCAGATTATGTCACATGTCATCTTTCTGGTTATTTATTTCATTACCAGTGAATACCTACATTTTCTTGTGTGTAAAAAAACAATATATCGAAGGTAGAAAGTCAAAAGAAGTTGGAACCTTACAGGAGAGCAAAATAATGTTTTGTCAATACATTGAAACTCGCTTAATAAATTCACTTTTAATAAGTTTACCCGCTAAATAAGTTTAAATTTTGCGGTCCCGAAAAAGTCCCATACAAATCCCATATTTTTTTTAGGCTTAATACGTTTCCAGCTTATTTTCGTTTCTCGCCTAAGTAGTGAAAATATTTTTAGTCAAACTCAATTTATTCATACAAATAAATCTTCATAATACGTTTTTCGGAAGACGTAATTTTGTTCAACATTCCTAAAAATGAAAAATGGGCGCAATAAAAATTAAGTGGGTTTGGCAGCGCCACAAAAGTTCTAGCCGCTGAAAAAACCCTGTAGTGTTTGAATAGGCTAATAAAATAATATTTAATAAATAAATTTATCCGGCGATTATTTACGATAATTTATATATTTACGATAGAATACTATTTACAAATGGTTATTTTTTTACAAATGTGCAATCTTTACCAAGCCAGGGAAAGTAGATACAGGTAGCTTTTTGTATTTTTTTTCGTATTCGTGAGGTTTTTGATTTGTCAATATACACCGATTTATCTTTAAATTTTTTGACAGTGCTAATTTTTTTTTATAGTTTTGGTGGTTTTTATTGTTTTCTGACCCTCAGGTACTATATATTTACATAAGTAATATTTTACAAATGTATATATTTACCTACTTCGTTTTTTTAAATAAAATGTCCTTAAATTGTCATATAATATAAACAAAAATTTAATTAAAACATAAAATTAGAAACTGTAAATAATTTATGAAAATATTGAAATCACTGTTAATATGTTTTCACGCCTAATAAGTTTTTATTTGCTGGTCCCTAGAAAAACTTTTTAAGAGAGTTTCACTGTATTTCTTTTATTATTAAATGATTTCCATATGTGTTTTGGATAGACAAATATGGAAATTGTTTAAGGGGTTACGTGTAGTCAGGATTTTTAAAAAATCATTTTTTTTTGTATTTTCTTAAAGAAAAATGTTTTAAAAATATTGTGTGAAAATATCAACTCGATCCGGTTATTAGTTTTAAAGATATCCAACGATAACTGTAGGGCCCTCTGCTGCCGCCCGTACTGACACGCGGACGGTACTAGAGCCGGCCGGGCGACTGCTACAGAACGCGGTTTTTATCTGATTAATTCTAAGAATAATGTACGAAATTTCTTTTATACTCCTACTTTTAGACATAAGACCCTTTAGGTTAACTGAGATTTGATTTAGTGTTAGTACTTCAGTGGCAGTGAAACCCAGCAGTCGAAAGGTAGTTGTGCGTGTATTATAATCATTTTCAAAAATTTATAATGAGACGTCATGAAGGTGTATGCAAGGAATATTAATGATTGCCAATGCAAAGGATTAAATTATGAACCTAATGCACACCGGTATGCTGAAAAACTCAATATAGAGCGCATAAAGATTGCTGACCAACGTACAAATCAGGTTACTCGAGAAGGCAAAATGAGACGTACATAAAAAAAATCGACCTCTTGGAGGCTTACACATTGGCAGAAGATGTATTATATGTACCAGAAATAGACGACTCTACGTAAGTAATTTTTAAAATTATATTTGTATTAATTATTTATGCATAAAACTTTAAACGGGTTTTTCTCAAAATAACGTTTTCAAAAACGATATTTTAAAAACTATTTGACAGATTTAAATGAAATTTAAACATCGTATTTTAGGCATTAAAAACTTGTGCTTAATCGAAGGATTTTTTTTTTCACTTAAACTTTTTTTTTTATAAATAATAAATCAGTGATTTTTTCCCTCAAAATTCATAATTAAGCTTTCAGAGACCACCATTTTGCTAAATTGGAAAAAAATAAAAAAGCTTCGATTAAGCACAAGATAAACTATTAAACTACTAATTTCTTTTTGTTTCATTAAATTTAGATAAACTGATGGACACCGCGAGGCACTATTTGCAAAACAGGGGTCAAGAATCGAGATTCTATCGTGGTCCAGTATTAATAATTTTATTTGAAATTTTCAGTATAGTTACTTAAAACATAGTGTAAAATGATGGTATTATGTATTGAATCAAAAAATTAAACAACCGTTCAAAAATTTTTTTTGAAAATATCTATTTTTTTGCACCTCTGACTACCCATAACCCCTTAATAACAAAAGAAACGTTGACAAAATCAGAACTTTCTTTTGCTCTCCTGTAGAGATCGAAATAATCACTAATGCCCTTTTGGCTTTCTAACCTCGTTATGATGAATGTTACACAATAGTACACTATTGTAAATGATTTTTGAAAGAGAAGCTGTAAAATATTTTTATTTTGTAATTTAGAACTATACTACACTTATTAAAGCATTATTTAAAAAAAAGTATTTCCATTACAATGTATGTTTTTTTTTATTCTTATTAAAATTCTTTGGGTTAGTATATCTTCTGTGTCTTTTCAAGTTTTAACACATTCTCATTACATGATTGAAAGTTGACCCAGAATTGTCTACAATGAAATATTATTATTACAAATATTTATTATCTTAGGGAATCTTTCATGTATTAGAATTCTGTAGTATTCTGGCACAGTAGGTAAATTAGTCTAATGTTATGTACACAGTTGCGAACACGTCTTACGTCATTGAGGCGCAGTAACGATTTGTTAATGGCGAGTGCTTACCAGGAGCCAGATGAAGGGCCCGACAGTGATGTTGTAGAGTTGATGGAAACACTCGATCAACTGAAGGACAGCGAGAAGAAGCTGGAAGAAATATTGAGAACTGTCGATCGCACAGATTGCGCAAATGAGGACACTGAAACAAAATCAAATCAGGTCAACGCACCTCGGCCTCTCGAACACGAAAGCACAGAGTCTTCTCAACACCAAACTAAAGAAGAAGAGGAGTCTATTCTCGAGGAATGGACTCAAGGGAGAAGAAATGAAGGTGTGATTATTTCCGAGGTTACGGAGGAGACGACTGGAAATGATGATTTAACAAAATTGCCAAATCAGGTGAAAATATTCACGGAATTAACCGCCCTGTCCAATGCTGTGTGAAGTGATGAGCCTTCAGCCCCGCTATTCTTGTTTTGTGTTAGTGAATTTATTAACAATTATTGTTACCCATTAAAAAAAAAACATTATTTTTGCATGATATATATTACATACCCATTGTATAGAATTATGTACATGCTTGGTTAGCTGTCAATATAAGTCCTGGAGAATGTCATAAAATTAACATAAAATTTGTCAATCTCTTAATTATTTAGGTGTGATTTATTAATCTCTGTTTATCCTCATAACCCATGAGTTGCATCTGTGTTTACTTCATTATTGAGTTTTGTTTTGACATTGTTTTAATGTTTTTATTTTGAAAATTTGAACAAAACAACATATTAATTTGTGATTTCAAAATATTTTTGTTTTTACGTTTCTTGCAAATTAATCTCGTAATTAACATTATGCATTTTATTAAACAAATAACAGACATTGTGACTGTGATCGATATTGTGCATCATTCCTGTGTATAATACGGACTGAACCAGTCTCAAATAAATAAATAGTTGAAAATCATGTTGCGGGGAAGGGTAAATATGAATATCTTCACCATTGTTTAAGGTGTATTTCTGTAAATAATGTCGTAAATTTCTCACTCTGTCAATCATTGCAGACCAATATTTGACAATTAGAATAATCTGTTATTAAAAAGAATTGTATTATAAGATAAATATATTATAAAGGATTACAATAATTAACAATATGTATATATTTTAAAATGCAATGTTTTTAAAGCTTGTATCATGAACATTGTGCACCACACAGGAGGGCCTCCCTCGTCCAGCGTCAGCGCAGAGCAGCGTGTCAGCATACAGCGACAATGACTTGTGGCAGAATGAGTTGAAGGCAAATATGGAAATATCTCAACTGAGACTTGCAGCAGCACTTCAAGAACAGAAAAGACTTCTCAAGTATCAGGTATGTTCAGAATATTTTGAGTTTGCCCAAATTTTTCAGAACACATACTGGATTTTGTCACAGGGACATCATTAATCAAGATATATTGTAGACGTCTCACAGAGACGAAATTATATATTTTTTTTATGGAAAAGTAGGTTTGGAAGTCTTATTACGCATATAAAGGATATTGCTAAAAAATTCCAATAATAAAAATAGATATCTCATTAGTGACTTCTGTGGTCAATTAAGGGGAATGAAAAAGCTTTGGATTATTACAACACACATATGAAACAGGTTGTAAAATTTAAATATGTACAACTTCCAAAAATTTGATACACGTGGCATTCTATCGTGGGTGGAAATGGTGAACGTTAGATTGTGTAAAGTGATCACTTAAGCTAGCCGTATGATAGGTCGTAAGCCCTATATGAATAACCAAAGACTTCCATACCTACTTTCCCATAAAAAAATATATGTAATTTCGTCTCTGTGAGATAACTACATATATCAGGTATGTTCTTATCAGATTATTAAAATTCATGAAAATAGTTCATATAAAAATAATTTTCTTTTAAATTGGAAATGAATAGCTTTTATATAATACATGCATAATGTTCCGGATGGGAACACCTTTTTTATGCGGCTCAGTAGTCTTCGCTGGTGGGGCAGAGATCGCCACCAGAATTTGCAGTGAAGCTCGTAGTCCGTGGATATGCCAGAAGTCAAACGCCGAAGTAGTGCTTTTATCGTATTAAAGTCGAAGAAAAAATCCGAAGCGAAGTCCAAGTCAGAAAGCAGTGGTCACAAAAATCCAAGAAAGCAGAGTCCAAAGTAGGTGAGCAGGGTCAGAAAGAAAAGGCAGCAAGAAGATTGTCCAAATAGCGGTTCTCGTACCGACGCGGGTGGCGTATCTGTGGTACCCGCTCAAAAAATGCATTTTATTTATACCAAATTCAAAATTTCACAAGATTGCGTCATAGCATATTACAGAAACCAATGAGATTGCGTAATTCTGGGAAGGCGCCGCAGCGCTCCCAGCGGCCGAGCGGTGAACTACGTCATTCGCGGTTGCACAATTTCACCGCGCGGCAGATTTCATATGACAGATACAAATTAATTCATAAAAAATGCATTTTAGCTCCCAAGAGACTAATACTGTGTTATTTTGTAATAACAGACCTAGCAGATGATAATAACACAGTTATTTGGACGGGCTGGGTCATACAAGGCCCAAAAAACTAAAATTAAATTCGCCACAAACGGCTCAAATTTTCAAAAATTCATAAAAAATCAAAAACAGCATTTTTACAAGTTTTGCTATGACAAATGTAATTTGCGCATGCAAGCGCTCATTTTAACAGTAATTCCAAATATTTCAGGTAAATATTTACTGAGTTATAGGCATTCAAAAAAGCGCCAAAAACCAATTTCTTTATTTCACTCTCAGGCGCGCCTATATCATTCCACATGTATAAAAATACATTTTCCAGACAGGCATTCAGATAAGGAATGCAATGACACTACATAAGTAGGAATTCGTCCACGGTAAGCCGCTCTGATTGTCGATAAAAAATTCAACTTTTTAATATTCTCCACGGCGAGCCGTGTGCGCGAGCTTACCGCGACGTGGGCCCGCAAACAGGCGTCTACCGTTTCCAAATCGAGAAAAATACAAAATTTTTCTCACGGTCTTCCAGTACTCATTCATTTCATGCTGACCATCTCCACGATGGCGCCCGGTGCAGGCCTTCGGGCCCCCGTGGAGGGTATCCCATATACGCATCTCAGACGGGGGCTCGGAATTGAGTACTAGGCGCGTTAGAAGTTATAGCCGGTCAGGTAAGTTTGTAAAATCTCTGAATATTCAAAAAACATTTATTTGCCCGTCGGCGGATTCAACGGCGGAAAAGAGACGAGACCCTCTGCAGCGAGACTCGTCTCCCGTGTTGGCGAATATTGCGTGCCACACTCATGCCCATTTAGTGTTGGCGAACATCGCGGGTACCGCGTGCCACACACATACTTTACTTTGGGGCGTTACATCGCGGAAGAATCCCTTCGGCTCAAACTTCTAACCTTTGTCCACGCACCAATAGGTGCCAAATAAAAAATTATTTATTTCCATTTTATTCATAAAAATTCATAAAATTCCAATACATTTTTCTCATCAGAGATTCAACATAATGGACATGACAATATTGCATA
>JADDOH010014564.1:0-26910 GCA_016648135.1 Agrypnia vestita | reverse complement strand
AAAATTGACTCCAAAAAAGTTACTTGTGAGCGTTTGGTGGACTAGTGCTGGTGTCATTCACTACAGCTTTCTTAAATCTGGCCAGACGATTACGGCAGATGTCTATTGTCAGCAAATGCAAACCATGATGGAAAAGCTAGCTGCTAAACAACCGAGGCTGGTTAATCGCTCTAGGCCACTGCTGCTTCATGATAACGCTAGATCACACACTGCACAACAGACGGCTACCAAATTAGAGGAGCTTCAATTGGAATGTCTAAGACATCCACCGTACTCTCCGGACCTTGCCCCAACAGATTACCATTTTTTTCGAAATTTGGATAACTTCTTGCAAAGGAAAAAATTCAACTCCGATGGGGCAGTCCAAACCGCCTTCAAAGATTTTATTGATTCCCGTCCGAATGGTTTTTTTAGTAAAGGGATCGATGAACTACCTATGAGATGGCAAAAGTGCATAGATAGCAATGGTACATACTTTGATTAAATAAATATATTATAATAAAAAAAAATCGGCTTTATGTTCCTCCCATACTAAACGTCAATTTCATATGTAAGGACCTAATATTAAATATATTTAGAAATATTAATCTAATTATAAATCCACGTTATGCATAAAATAAATAGGAATGCGTATTAATTGAGTTTTATTGAATGTTGTCTCTGAACATTTGCCACGCGACTGCCGAGGCAAAGCTACAAGTAGCCCCCACACGCAACGCCGCTTGATGTATTGGACCGCCAGACCTAATCAATTACACTACACCGTAAATTGGTTCTAACTCCCTACCCTCGCTTATTATGGACATCTGGCAATTATGGATCCTCGGTAAATGGATTTCTGGAGAAAAAATCGGAAGAATTCAAATGATGGCACCGGAAATGTATTAGCAGATGAGTTATTGGTTGAATGATGAGATTAAAATTTGATTAATGTGTTGCGTCTTAACTTTAATGGATATTGTCATTAATATGTTAATATTTTATCAGTGAGTTAGTCATCTTTTATCGCTGCACTTCAATTACCTTACTGCTTCTTTTTCATGTGCCGTCTTCTACCGAAGATTAGAGACCGATTATTTTTATTGGAATTATAAAGCGATTTAATTTTATAATTGAACATTTAATTCTAACTAAGAAACTACATATACTTGCCTGCAAATAAAAATAAATTGACGTAAAATAAATGTATATATATATTCATATATATCTGGCTGTTTAATTTGTTTTTTTAGCTGTGAATACGAACGAAATTACGGACTCAGAATATTTTGAGTTTGTTCAAATCTTTCAGAACAGTGCTGGATTTATGTCACAGAGACATTATTAATCAATTAATGTATATTATAGATATCTCACAGAGACGAAACTGTATTATTATGGGAAAGTGGGTATAGAAGTCATTTGGGTCAAGTCATTGGACCAAGTTATTGGACCAAGAAGGTCATTTGGGTGAAGTCAAGTCATCTCAAAATTCCGTAAAAAATCAATGTAGATTTTCTCATTAGAGACATCTGTGGGGATTTAGGGGAATGAAAATGGCTTTGTACAGGCCGCATGGAAAGGCGCTTACAACTCATATATGAAAGCTTTCCACGCAATTTGAACATATATACAACTTCCAAAAAAATGAATAAGCATGGTATATTCTATCATGGGTGGAAATGGCGAATGTTACAATTGTGTAAAGTGATCACTTAAGCCAACCATAAAAAGATAGGTCATAAGTCCTATGTACACCCAAATGACTTCTATACCTACTTTCCCATAATAATACAGTTTCGGCTCTGTGAGATATCTATAATATACATTAATGAAATTACGGACGTTACGTAGGCAGATATCCTGTTGATTCTGATTGTTTACTAGAGCTCCTCTGTTTGGTTCCAGGTAGATCTTCTCGGGTCACTTTTCTTTCGTCACTACTGGTGTATCAGTAGACTTCTTTCTGGGTAGCCAGAAAAATCCTCTGCGAGGTACGTTAGTAGTTAGCGAAGGTTTGGAGTTAAGATCATTGAAGATGTCCGCACATAATAAGGGAACGAGAATATGATGCTCTTGGTAACTGTGATATTTTTGTCCTTCCATCTAAGATGTCGAGGATTGGGAGTCCAGATAGAAATTCGATCTTCCACTGGAAGAGGATTTATTGACTCGTTACAATTAGTATAAATTGCGACTATTTTAAAAAGCGATTTACAAGTAGCATAAGTAGTAAGTGCTCTCGTGCCGGTTACTTGCTAATGGCGCGTCCTTTTTATCTACATTCACTCTCCACCTTTCTTGTCTCTCTCATACATTCCGATAGATGTTCATTTTGAAACATTACAGTAACATTCGTGTAATGAATTACAAACGAAAGTGCTGTCATTCCTGAGTAGTAGTATAGAATTTGCGAAGTAATGAGTTATAATGATGTGGTGCAAACTCTAGACATGCCTTGTCTCTATTTCCTAGGGTATTCAGAAGCCAGAAGTAGTCTTCTGGTGGGATAAAGCTAATATAAAAAAAATGGCGATACAAAACATTTTTGATATATTTTTTTATTTAATTGATAATATATATAATATTTTATAACAATGATACCTAGAAAATGCTTCCAATTGAATTTTTTTAATATGTTACACCTCACCAAAAAGAATTATGATTCTTGTGTGTGTATATAATTCAATATTTTCTGATGTTTTATAAATATAAGCGTTTTCACTAGACTACTATTGAAATTTATAAAATTTATTAATTTTGGTGATAATTTCTGTCATTGTCTTATTATTGAATATGAATAGTAAATTGGCTAGTTAAAATTATATTGAATATTTGCGGCTCCAGTTGACATTTATACAAAATTTTACAATATATTTTAACGAACAAATCAAATTAGTTGACATAATTGGAATTAAGTGACTAAAATCAGAATCCATTGATGTGGTAAAAAAAAATCATGAAAATAAATCATTTTTCTGAAATGTAACTAACTAACTAACTTACCATCACGCCGTTTCCCCGTAGGGGTAGGCAGAGAGGATAGAGCGTCATACTCTTCTGTCCTGACATACAACTTTCGCTTTGTCTACATTCATGCATCTCCGCATGCAAACTCGACGATTGTTCAGGCTTCTAACAGGACCATCTTCCAGTATCTGGTTAATCTGGTCATGCCACGTCTTCCGTGGTCGCCCTCTCTTTCTGGCGCCGTCAACACCTGCATCATATACCTTTCTTACAATTCTTTCCTCATTCATTCGCTCAACATGCCCAAACCACCTGAGCGACCATATTTTCATTCTATGTATTATGCTACGGTCAGCTTTACATTCATTCCTAATATCTTCATTCTTTACTCTATCATACATGGATTTGCCGCACATACGTCTAAGGGACCTCATCTCCACTGCATTCAGTCTACTTTCGTTCTGAAGTGTGATTAGTCATTTTGAATATTATTTACGATTAATTTCGTATGTAACCACAAGAGCTTGTATTAAAAAGCCACCGGTTAAGGAAGTCATTTCCTTCACCCTGGTTGTAAAAAAAGGATGGATTTATTTATTTATTTTATTTTGGGGAAAATTAACAGCAAAACAACAATCTTAACAAATATGAAATAATGGTTTTTAAAATTATGCCAATTACAAATTTTCCACTGAATATAGTAATTTACTTTAACAGCGAGTGGAGAGGGTGGAGGGGAATGTGGGACGGGAGTAGAAGGGAAGATGTAATGTACGAATTAGTTTGGGTGCGGTAATGTAGATATTGTTTGTTTTATGTTCCTTATTGTTGAGTTGAAAATGTCAATGTGGTGATAGTTTGTGTTAAATGAATTTGTGGATCTGTACATAAAGGAGCTTTGTTTTGAGTTGGTCTTACAAGAGGGGAGATGTAAAGTAAGTGAATGTCTGTTATTGCGAGTTGGGATGTGGTAAGATATTCGTTGAAGAAGTTCCGGACTATCAACTAGATTGTGTGTTATTTTGAATAGCATCACCGCGTCAGCTATGTTTCTTCGGCGAGTTAGGGTCTGCATGTTAAAAAACTTCGGAGGGTCTTCATTGCTTAAATGAGATCTAAATGAACGAAAATGAAATATTATAGGTAGTTGATAGTATATAGATATATTTTATCATTTTAAATACACTAAAGTCTGGAAACCATATTGAAAGCGCGTCTACTGTCAATTGAAATTGTTCTCGTGGAGGTCCCCCAGGCCTGCTGGGCGTCTTCCGCCCCAGACCGGGTGCTGCAGGGGTCCCAGTGCGGCCCTAATTAAACTTCTTGCAGTGACGTGTTGTTTGGGCGTTAATTACTCCCGCCCCAGCCCTGTTATGCTGCAAACTGTGAGCAGAGAGCAGGGACGCCAAACTGAGGATTTAATTAGTGATGGGTCCGCTCTGTACTCACTACTACAATGTAGTACTACACTACATTGAAGTGCACACTTCGCACACTTTGATGTGTAGTGCACACTACAAACTACAAACTACAAACACCAAAGTTATTGAAAGTATAAACTTCAAATAGTACACTTCATTTCAAAGCGAACACTACAAAGTAAATGCACTTCAAAGTTATCGAAAGTATGAGAAACATACTTTAAATAGTGCATTTTTTACGTGAAATTTTTGGAAAGTTGACGTAGCTAAACGAAGAAATCTCTAAAAACTGTAACAACCCCCGCATGGTTTGAAAATTTTTTGGAATCGAATGAAGAAATTTTTTTTAGGTCGCCAAATGTTATTTTGGAGAAAGTATCCTCATTTATCGTAAATATTTTTGTCGTTGACCTTTTTTTTTTTTTTTAGCTAAAATTAATTAATTAAAAATTTACTTCACTATTACTTCATTTCATTACTTCACTTCATTATTATTACAATTACTTCACTTCACTTACTTCACTTCATTTATTTCACTTCATTTCATAGTACTACAATTACTTCACTTCAAGTAGTTTTTACTACAATTGTAGTGTACATTTTGTAGTCGTCAAACTGGTGAACGTGTATTTGTTGTAGTCTTCATTTTGAAATCTAGTTTTTCCCTTCACTAGATTTAATCGTTCTGTAACTCGATCACGTGATTTAATAACTTAACTGTCTGGGGGGTGACAATATTGCACTACGTAAATGTATTATTTTATTGTTAGCCGATAATAGCTGATTATATTATTTTTCCCACCAAACAAGGGAAGTTTAAAAACGTTTTGGTATTTAAACTAGCGCTTAGCGAAAAAGCATTTAAAAAATTGATAGTGAGGAATGATTTTTTGGCTAAAACAATACTTAGATGTAATAAACTTTATTTTAAGGCGTCAGATAATATTTTTTTACGTAATTAAGTTTATAGTTTGTGATATGAAAACATGTGGTGCGACTATTTACTAAGAAATTATATTTTTTGAGTATTTACTTTGACTTTTTACAATTGTTTCAAATTTAGAAGCTCGTGGTATACAACAAAAAGAAATTTATGATAATATTTATGTTATCCATTTTAGTGATCATCAATTAATTATTTTTTTGTCTACCGGTTTCGCGACATAACCCATCTCATCGTCAGGACAAACAACCACTACACTACCGTGTATACTACATACCACTACACACTACACAGCGTGTATACTAAATATCACTACATACCACAACCATAGTATTATTTACACACAAATACTTTCACAAAATATGGGGTGTCTATAGGGGGTGTTGTAAAGACCCCACCTCGTCTCCCTTTCTCCTCTACTCAAATTCTTAATCGTTTTTGAAAAGATACTTAGTGCATGTTGGCCTTGAGTTAGAGTAACATGCATGTGAAGGCGTATAAATAATACCATGGTTGTGGTGTGTAGTGATATTTAAATGCTAGCGTAGTAGTTGTCTTGACAACTGTGACTGTTAGCGTCGCTATGTTCCGCATTAGAAATCATTATTTGTTTTATGTGTGTATCGATCATGAAACTATTTCAACGGTGTAGTTATTCAATATTAATTAACAGAAATGTAGACTGCTAGACTTGTTTAATTCTTTTCAGTTTTGTTTAAAGTTAACTTTTTACGAAGTCAGGTTTTTTGATTTTTTATTTTGCTTTTTTAAATGTTTTTCATTTGTTGCAGAAGGAAATACAATTATCAAATACATCGATAAATTAGGAGATTGGAATATTGAAAAAAATAGTTTCTGCATATGATGAAGTTAATTTTTCAAAGATTGAACTCTCCTGGTGCTGTGGTAGAAGCTTGACATACTTGTGAATTACGAAATTGGCTCGTACTGGGCTCCTATATATATAGGCCTTAAATAGAGGTATGAAATTGAGCATTGAAATAGTTTGCTGAAATTTTACACAAAGGATGTGTAAGTTGAAAGATGGAGACAAAATTATCGTCTTTCCAAAAAATCCCTTTTAACTAAGTCTCCTTAAAAAATAAAAATAATAGTGCAGACATAATATAATAAGAGCGATACGTTGCTATTTTGCTTCAAAAATTGAAAGCCAACCATGTTATTTTCACATAAGAACAATACATATACTAAAAGGTTCGGTCATCTTGCTTCGTTATGCTGCGAACTACTCGAGTG
Organism: Agrypnia vestita; assembly: GCA_016648135.1. NCBI lineage: Eukaryota > Metazoa > Arthropoda > Insecta > Trichoptera > Phryganeidae > Agrypnia > Agrypnia vestita. The sequence continues at coordinate 20,340 of JADDOH010014564.1, read as the reverse complement.
CCGACGCCTTTTTACTGTGACAATACTAGAACAAATGCTCACTACTACTCGCTAGTACCTAGAATACACAGGTTAGGTAACAATTATACAAACATAGCGGACGTGTTTGGTTCTGGCCTGTCACAGTATAGGGGCGCGATACTGAGAGCGCTTCATTCCGCCATAATGTAAATTATATACACTTTCTTTTTTTTTGTTTTTCTCTCTGTTTATATTATTTTTGCAAATAACTGTTATATACCTACATATGTAAAAGCCTATTTAGGCGTAAATGAATGAATAAAATGTTGTAAAAATGTTATGATTGAGAAAGTCGGCGAATAATCTGGAATGTTCGTGGTTGTATTTTGAAATTCCGTGTAGATTATTGAGTGAAATCATTACACAGCAAATAAGAGACAATTTATCGCATCAGGGTAACCTGCAAAATGAAATTATCAAATTAAAAGCCACTCGCGACTTTGTTGCAAGTCACCATGACAATATAATGAAAATTGTGAAGGAGACAAGTCTGACTATAAAAGATCTTAAAAAATAAGTGGAGATATTAAAGGAGGATAACATAATAAAGGATAAGATGACAAGGAAACTCCAAGAAAACACTGAAGAAATCAATAACCCTAATAAGAAACTTTCAGCAGAAACACATGGAGTTTCATACAAGGAAAATGAAGAGAACTTGTTCGAAATCATAAAAAAAATTACTTTTGAATAGAATTATAAACACACGCACGACATCGCCGTCTTAAAATTGATAGGAGCGTTAAGTTAGGTGCGAAAGGATGTGCATCGGGGTTGCCACACAACATAATAATGTCGTCTCGAGATGTTTTTTATTTCGCCGGTAATTTGAATTGTCCCTTTCATACCACCTCTCCCCTATATTATTTCAAATTCCCTGCTAAAACATATATACATATTGATAATATCGTATGTAGGTATATTGTGTTTATTGTATTTACCTACTTATTTATTTTTTATTCTCACTTTTTTCTCTTCTGTTTTAATATTATTTTTACTAGGTATTTTATGTTTTTACCTGTTATTATGCTTTTTATGTTTGACAAATAATTTTAAATAACTGTTACACAGCTACAAAATCACACCGACACTCAGGGCTAGTTGAGTGGCGAATCCAAAAATTGTACTCAAGTTAAAAGAAAAATAAAAAATGTACCTTAATTTCGATTCTTAATATATAAAAAATAATTGAATAATTTAATAGTAAATTTTATGAATGTCAAAGGTAGCGTTTATTATCAATAAAGTAGCTACAAATAATTTCAATAAATTTTTATGTTTTGCAGAAAAATGCATTTACATTGTACTAGTATATGAATTTAACACACATCAGCGAAGCCTTAGCTTAGTGGCTTAGCGTAGAGTAGAAAAAACAAGTAAATATTGAATGACGCTGTAATGCCATTTTCGATTTGAAATGCAAAGTGCATCTTCAGTCCAATCAACGTTGGCTTCCTACTTCACATTGAATCAATTTCACGGAAATTGAACTCGAACGAAAGAGGGGTTGATTCTCGGCATTGATATTCTAGTATCCATTCTCAGGGGATGAACGCTCGATTATTGGCCGATTAACTCCCCCCCCCTATCCAAACCTCATCCCCACCCATCTGCCGGGGCAATTAAGCTTTGTCCAGACTCGCCAATATTACGAGACAAGGGCGGCGTATAAAAAAAATAGTACAAAAGAGACGCGGTGTCAAAAGGTCTGTGGTATTTGTTATTTTATTTTATTTTTTATTTTATTTATTTTATTAATTACACGGCTTAATAGCCTTTTACAACAGGTTTATACATAATTAAAATACAACAAACGATTAAATGTAAAAGAAAAATAAAGGGTATAAATGTGAAAAAGTATATATACATAGTTTAAACATAATGAGGTCAGACATATATGTAAAAAAAATATATATGCAAAAAAGTGTAAAGTAGCAGGTTTATACATAATTAAAATACAACAAACGATTAAATGTAAAAGAAAAATAAAGGGTATAAATGTAAAAAAGTATATATACATAGTTTAAACATAATGAGGTTAGACATATATGTAAAAAAAAGTATATATGCAAAAAAGTGTAGTGATCTCAGAAATTTTTACTCACCGATAATATAGCAATATTAAATTTGAATAGCCAGATATATATAAAAAATTTAAGACATTATATAAAAATTTAATATTTTGAAAAGAAATGATCATATTATTGTATAGTTATTTTATCTTGATTAAAATTAAATATAAATATTTGTAATATCTGTTCACCCCTTCCCGAACCGCGGGAAAAATTCAAGCAATCAAATTGACTTTAAAATAAGAATGTTCTTAGGTTTTCACGGCCACTCAGAATCTTCAAGTTTGTGTTTACTGGGGTATTATGCCGTGTTGTTACAACCTTTCGGGCCGACGTTTTTCACATTAGCCCTGATGATGGACCCTGCAATGGGATTCGAAACGTCGGCCCGAAAGGTCGTAACAACACGGCATAATAACCCAGCAAACACAAACTTGAAGAATTTAAAATAAATAACCTTGGGGACCCTGATTCCCAATTTTAAAAAGTATTGACACCTAGCGGCAGTTCTTGGCAATGCAATATAATAAAACGTGCATTGTCGACCTGTCACTTAATGGAGATGGACATCAACATTATAAAGATTTTAATGATTGATTTATGTTTATTAACCTTTGTTTTTAAATGTAATAAAATTTTAAAATGTAATAACCTTAACTTTTTTGAGTAATTGTTGTACTTTTACCATAATTAATGATGTGTGAATTTTTTATATAAAATATGTAATAATAAATTGACATACATATTTACTTTAAAATGATGTACCTTTCACAATATTTTTTTTTAATTTTTAATTTTTTATAATAACGAAGTCTCTTTCCACTTTGTTCCAAGGAAAGTATGCAAAAAATACTAAAAAATTTCAATTCCATGTCAATCTTAAGTATGTACTTGTTAACTCTTAAAAGACTGTGCTAAAAAAAAACTTTGGGGACGGTGGAGTAACACAGCGTTACCTGATTAAAAATCGGCATAGTTTTTAATGTGTGATAAAATATACATAAATACGATACGGATAAGACTTTTAAAAGGTCCCTTTATATAATTATGTAAGGTAAACATACATATTTGCATTATTTTGGTAATTTATTATAAAATTATTGCAAATCGAATTTGCGTGCGCTTCCGCCGATGTATCATTGGCAACTGAATACAACGAAGCGGTCGCCAGCTCGCTTCAGTCGCCTGCACTCCGTCTTTGTCTAACACATGTTATCCGACTCTACCGTACTCTTTCTATATTCTTTTGCTTTCGCCGAAACCCAAGCAACCGCCATCTCTGTCCTACATGAAATGTATGGTATTGTCGTGCTCTTTCTTGCTCGATTTAACTGCGATGTACGATATTTTGCTCTCTCTTGCACACTGGCCGAAAATACGAGAGTAATGAATAATTATTTTTTAATTAAAAAATCCGTAAACAGTTTAATTTAGTAATTTTGGTGTGAAAATGTCTATTCGATGATTACAAAAAATGTGAAGTTTTATTTTTCGTAAATAAGGTAGATATTTCACGTTTTGTATGACAGGTAGACCTACGTTACATCACCGACACACAGGAGTTAAAAATACTCAATAAAAAAATTATAATATCCTTTTAAAATAATTAGCTACAGAAAGGTTTAAGTCGGATAATCATTGAATAATAATATATAATATGGGTAATAATACCAAAGTTATAATAAATAATGTAAAGCGGTCATTACCCAATAATTGGAGAAAGTGCTTTCACACAAACGATTTCGCAGAGAATATTAAGACTAAGCTTAAACTCGAGGCGCACAGTTTACACCCGCACTGTGCAAGTGGGTTTCCTGCTAAGCATAGCTTGTTCTAATTGGAACTTGGTACACAAAACGTCTCCATTTCTCCTGGAAACAGCATTTGAAGAAGACCCTATGATTAACCTATCCAACCTGTGGGAGACCGACCTTTCACTTTCCCTCAAATTTCCCCGTAAGTTTTTTGCCGATCAGAACGTTAGTAAAAAAATGTTAAAAAAACCACTACCATATTTACGGTGTACCGGTTTCGAGACGTAGCCGTCTCTTCATCAGGACCAACACTACACTACTACATTCACAACACACCCCAACCATAGTATTGTAAAACTATCACCACTATTGTTCACATGCGTGTTAATCTTGTCAGAGAAATTGAACTACTGAACAATTCAGGGATCTAACGAGAGAGAGTGAGAGGGGGCGGGGTCTAAAGTGGGTGTTACCACATCTCTTGTGAACTCTACATTAAACGAAGGGCTATATGGAAAAATAATTTGGTTATTAATGAGAGGTACTCTATTATTCACCGATTTTTACTAAGTTTACTAACATTCTGTTATTATGTCTAACCACAAGTTAATGCTTTAAATATTAATAATATTTTTGCCGATCATTTAAAAGACGTTAATCCTTGTGTCAATAATCGAAATTTTCAACGTCGTTCAATAACAGGGTACCGGGGTGTCCATTGTAGGTAAAATTCATTGTTTCCACAAAAATTAATAAGTCATTTAGCCATGTGAGTCATATTTACGAGACATGTAGGTAGTAGGTACGTGGAAGTTCTCTCTTAACGTCCTTTTATTTTCTTTGTTTACGACGAATATACGAAAGCGTACTTTTTTTAACGAAAGTGTTTGTACGAAGGCACTTGGACGCTTCCTCTGGACGATGTGTTGACTTACGGTTGTACTTCTCTATCTTCGTGCTTGTCCACTAGGTTGGATGAGATGTTCCTCGTTGTCTTCTGCTTGTACAGGGTTATTTGGAAAACATTAATAACTTTCAAGGATTATATTCCTGCCTTGATTATGAGTCGAATATGTTCAAGCTATCATGACCTAACATCAATAGTTATGGAGATATGCGACATCAAAGTTTGCATTTTTTCCAATATTTCTGACTTATTTTTGGTAAAACATTGGACTATCGTAACAGTATCTTATATCATTTACGAAAAATTCATTCGTTTCAATACAAGTTAAATAAAATGATAAAAACCCTGAAAAAATTCCAACTGGAATGTTTTCCAATTGGAATCCGAAGGTTTTAAATATTTTATTTGACTTATATTAAAGGGAATGAATTTTTCACATTAGATATTAGTTACTGTAATGCTAGTCCAACGTTTTGCAAAAAGTACGTCAGAAATATTGAAAAAAATGCAAACTTCGATGTCGCATATCTCCAAAACTATCGATATTACGTCATAACAGCTTGAACATTTTCGACTCATAATCAAAGTAGGAATATAGTCCTGCGAGGTTATTAATGTTTTCCAAATAACCCTCTATACCTATGCATATTCTCAATGTCAGTTTTGACGATATGCATCCAGAATACATATAATAGCTCCACAATGAGAAATATGATATCTTATAACTCACCGTGCGAGGGAGATAGGAATACGTTGTCTTGGCTGTGTTACCTAACAAAGTGGTGCAATATTTGAAATGCCCATGGACATTTTGCACAAAATAAATCAGCGTAGAACATGGTCGAAAATCTTCTTTGAAAGATTGTACAAGAAGAAGAAGAAGAAGAAGAAGAATAACATAAAAATCTGGATTTTTAATTTATTTATTTGATTTAAATCCAAATCGAAACTAAGATACATTTTAAATTCGTAATTCTCGCTGTCTGCATTAATTTTTTATTTTATTTTTGATATTTCTGGCTTTATTTTTATACCCATCAAATGACACGACATGATGTATTGCGTATATTCGAGAAAACATTGTAAATATAAAAAAAAATTAATTCACAAGAACCAAGTTTTTATTATACCCCCTTTCTCATTTCCTAGTTAAAACAGGTTTAGCTCTTACCCTACCCGTTGATCTCGTCGGGCGACGCTACAAAATTGATTAATAAAAAATTTCTAAAAACCCAAAATTATACTATAATTATTAATTTTTTTTAACGAAAATTTGACTGATATTTTTGATCGTCGCCACGAGTCTACTTGCCAAGTTTCAGCCCGATTGGATCACGGGATAAGGGTTAAAAATCGATCCAAAGTTTTTCCGTCAATCGAGCAAACAGACGCCACGAGTTAAAAGAAAGGGAGTAAAAAAAAAGGTAAATATTATCATGATACACCAAATTGTGCTTAAGGCGATCGTCTAGCAGAATGAGCAAATTTCACCATTTTTTCTCATATCTTCTCTTTCGTTTTTTATCACATTTTTGTAGGAACATATCTTATTTTAAAAATTTATTCATCAGGTTACATATATTTTAAATACGAATATCTTATTAAAATGTCATAAACTAAATTAAATAATTGATTAATAAATTACCAAACCTTCGATGTTTTAAAAATGAAGAAAATTGCTCCACTTTGTGGGCCTTTTATGACGGAACGGCGTGTGAGATGTCTTTTTTATTCAATAATATTATAAAGTTAACGATTATCTTAAATTTGTTACAATTATAGAAAAATTTGTTAATACGTTTACATGCAATTTATGTTTTAAAAAATACTGTTTTTTAAAAATATTTTATTTTTTTGTGGGTCTTTGTGGGTAAAAAACGCAAGAGAAGATATGAGAAAAAATGGTGAAATTTGCTCATTCTGCTAGACGATCGCCTTAACATTGCCTCCTTTGAAATATGGATAAACTAAATTGATTTAATATACTTGTGAAAGCACTCCCTTGTAACCTGCTCCCTAAAAGGGCACAGCTAACTTATGACGATAGATGGTGCTGTTAATGCTGTGGTGATATGTGATGTCTTATTGCATTGGTATCAATTATACACAGATTTTATGTTTCGAAATCAAACATACTACGCCACAATCTTAAAGTTGAGTTTTATAATAATGTTTACAATCGAGACACTGAAATGAATAACCATCGTTGCTTTCGTAGAAAAAGAAGAAAAAACATGAGTTTTGTTCAATTTTGATAATTTATTTGTGAAGTAAAGAAAATATTTTTCAATTAGTGTATATTATAGATATCTCACAGAGACGAAACTGTATTAATTATGGGAAAGTAGGTATAGAAGTCATTTGGGTGTACACAGGACTTATGACCTGTCTTTTTAATAATATACACTAATTGATTAATAATATCTCTGTGACATAAATCCAGCACTGTTCTGAAAGATTTGAACAAACTCAAAATATTCTGAAAATATTTTTAATGATCAACAAAATAAATAATAATTACAACGATTAGTGCGTTTGTTTGTAAAGTGCGCTTAGGACCCTGAGTAAAACAAAGATGAGGTCTATGTTTTGCACAGGGTCCTAAAACGTAACTGTACAAAATTCAGAATGGATGTTCTGTCGGCATTTACTTAAATGTTTATATCAGGTGGGAGGCTACTTTAGTTAGGGTAGGGAGAGTGTATCTACATTTTATGCAACCCTGAAGATAAACTGTGCGAACTTGGAGTTTTACTAGGCGCTAGTTTACTAGTTTTATTAGAGAACTGGGAGAAGATGGCATTTAAATGTAAAGCACCGATATAAGTATGATGGTCAGGTGGAGGGTGGCAGGGTCCTAAAGAGTAAATATGAAAATTTATGTTTTGATCTGTGTAAGGGTGTTAGTTATATAGTGGTTAGTTATCTAAAGAAGAGATGGAAAGAAATTCGGTTAAATGTACATATGAGTACATAGCACAGATTACATAATTATTTCGTTTAGTGGCTAGAAACTGAGCCGTTGTAAAGTATTGTACTACGTTATTAAAAATAATCAGCTTCTTTTCCATTCTCTATTTCTTATGGGTCGGTATTGCAAAGCTAAAATAAGGTATTTCCAACTTACGGGTATCCTTTCTATACAGTTCTCGGAAACTCGCGGTACAGGCGATTATTCAATCCTATGCCTTATATGCAATACTTGCTGTTCGTACCCGGCGTTGCATGGGCTAAGGATTAAGTCGAAAATAAATTTGTGGGGGAAAACAAAGATTCCATTGTTTTGAAATACCTCTAATTAAAACAATGTTTCCATTTAATCAAGACTGGGATGGATAGAATATCTAGGGAAGAAAAGTGGCCTATTTTTTCCGTCGGGAATATGTATGCGAAATTTGGGCCCAATCGGTGAAGCGGTGTAGATTTGTACAGAAAATAGATCTGGGAAAATGAATAGGTTAGAAGGGAAAGAGGAAATGTCGCCTATGTTACCCGACTGGTCCTAAAAAATAAATATATTAAATTTGGGTCAGATCGGTCAAAAGGTACAGATTTGCATGGAAAATATATCAGAGGAGGGGGGTGGGGTAAACGGTGAGGAGGGAAATGTCATCTATGTTACACACCAGGTCCCTCATAATACGTGTCAAAATTTGAGTCAGATCGGTCAAACGGTGTATATCTGGGGGAGGGCATGGGGTGGAAAGGGAAGAGGAAATGTCGCCTATATTACCCACCTAGTCTTAAAGAATAAGTTTGCAAATTTTGAGTCCGATCCGTCAAATGGTATAGATTTGCATCGAAAATATATCGGAGGGAGGGAAACGGGTGAGAGGGGAGGAAGGAAATGTCACCTATGTGACCTGCCGGATCCTAAAGAATAAGTTTCCAAATTTTGAGTCCAATCGGTCAAAGGGTACAGATTTGCATCAAAAATATATTAGAGGAGGGGAAAGGGTAAAATAATAGAAGGGAAATGTCGCCAATGTTACTCGCCGGATCCTAAAGAAGAAGTTTCTAAACTTTGAGTCCGATCGGTCGAACGGTACAGATTTGCATCGAAAATTCGAAAATATATCAGGGGGAGGGGAAGGGGTAAAATAATAGGGGAAATGTCACCTATGTTACTCGTCGAGCCCTAAAGAATAATTTTCCGATATTTACCCCTTCCCTATCACTACACCAAGCAGAAGACGCCATCGGTCGCGGAGAAAATGTTTATAAGCACTTAGTGTACCTAAAGAAAATACATTTTAGAAAATATATTTTTTCGGTACAAATGGTTCGCGTCTTTGCTAACTTCTATATATATTTAGTTTAATTTTAAAGGGTTCACGCACGTGCGATGGTTGCAACTTCCGTAGGTCTCCGCGTTCGAGTTCGCCCTCCCGGTGTTCAAGCCCCATCTCCTGCCGTTTAATTTCTTTTTTGGCCGTGAATTCGAACGAAAGTTAGAGGGACAGACGAACGGACAGACAGACGGACGGACAGACAGACAATGAAATTATTATAACTGGGATTACTTTTTATGATCAACTAGCTGTGCACGCGTAGATTTTTAATACACTGTTTGGATTGTCATAGAACCTTTTCGCGAACCTTCTAGAGCATTCTCCTTTCAGAACTTTCAAGAAATATATTGAATGTACAGGAACCTTCTAGACACACCGACACATTCCGACACTCAGTTTAGAAACTTATTGAACTTTCGGGACTTTTCTAGAACCTTCTCCTTCCAGAACTTTCAAGAGCAGGTTTTTCCGGAACCACCTAGACTCACTGACACAGTCGGCGCGTCTATTTTGAAACAATATGAAGCATTTGCGGCCTTCCCATAACAAAACAATGTGCTAGAAAGCACATTTTCGTCACCCACTCCCACCCACGTACAGCCACCCTCACCAAACTCGCACATTTTTAATGGGACACCAAGGGCTATCCACTACCATAACCAACAGGGGGTGGTAGTATCTGGTTGTGGAGAAAACTTGGCGGATAGGGAAACACGGGTTTCTTTATATATATATATATATTGATTTCATTTAGGTTTTAGGTTAAAAAAAATTTGAAATTTCGTTAATGTATAATTTTTTCATGCCCAGTTTTGCAAGATATCTTGCAATTGATAAAATAACGTGATTGTACTGCAATACTGATATATTTAATTAGAAAAAATCCTTTGACTCAAAATCAAACGAGTCAAAAATATTATGATAAAATAGAAATATATCCTATAAAATCTCATAAATCGGCGAGCTAGAGCGGCCGGTGCCGGGCGAACAATTTGACGCCTTTTTCCGTTTTGTCAATTCCACACTATACTCGAGCCATCGTAAGATGGCATTTTTGACAGATCGTAATAGTGTTGTGACACACTTAAAATCATTAACGAAAAAATTCAGTCGAAAAAAAATTCGTCGCACGGTGTGAGTTGAGAAAGTCTTTGTACATAAAAAAGGTTATAGAAGAATAATAAAACACATTTCACAAAGTCCAAATTAACGAGCAGGGGTCAAAATATAAAAGCATCAATGTCCGAAATTTAAAGCCAGGTAAAAAACAATACCGTAATCACAGCGTGCACACATTCGTTCTTTCCGTAACAACGTTAAAACAAAACTGTCAAAACCTTAGAGTATCTACAATATATAGAGGGATAATAAAGCATTTTACCAAACCTTTATACGTGGTAAAATAGAGCTTACTCAGTTCAAACAATATGGCGACACATGAGAGAAAAAGAGACAAAAAAACATCACCCGGTCTGATCCGTCTTTTATTGTTTTGTAGCCGTTTTCTTTGCCCTCTAATAAAGCCATAGAAAAAGATCATATTTAGAGGGCACAATCGATCTGTCAGATTTGTTGTGTTATTTTGGATACTTATTCTGCGTATTCTACGCATATTATACAGGCAATCAATATCCTATAACATTTTGAATCATTTCGTTCATTCCATATTTAATGTTGATGGACATCACTACTCTGGCGTTCGCGCAATAAAGTAAAGCATTTGTCCTCCAATGTTTAGCTGTCATTAATTACGAACTTCATGTAAGTCTAAACGTCAAAAGTGCCATCATAGAGTGGCCGTACTGTACCACCCTATTTCATCTTGTCCAATAAGTCTCCTTCGGATGCTGACCGGACCGCCGTGATCTGTGCGGGGGTGTGCGGTGGGTATTGTTACGAGAAGAGTGCTGTAGTGTGTTATTATAGCGAGATGAAGTGCGTCCTACGAGGGCTGAATTCCTGATGGCGGCGGATGCTGCAGCAGGTGGTACGTACCAGTGGAAATGAAACACAGCCTTATTAAAATTAATGTTTTCCTCCTGCGAAAAGGGCGAAACAGATACGAGGAAATCTTGGACCAGCACAAATTCAACACGCATTTGAGATAAAATGTCTATTTATTTGAATTTCAATTACTGTCACTATTGCTAATCACCTAAGTTAAGATTTTAAATTTAGCAAACAATGAGAATTATTTACACAAAAATTACATTATTTTTATATCAGAAAATTGTCTATCATAATTTTGAGTAGTCGCAATTGGTAAGATACTAAAAATTGAGTACTAAAAATAAAAAGTAAGCCCTAGAAACGCTCATTTAAAGTAAATTTAATGATCATCAAAGACCAAAAATTTATTTATTAAAGATAACGGGAATCTTGATTGGGTTAGGTTACGTAATTAAAAAATACAATCACTTTTTAAGATTGTGAATTTTGAAAAACTAACAATATTTGTATAAAGCACAATTCGTATAAACCAATTTTAATTAAATAAATTAAACATAACGAGATAAATATCAAAAGCTTTCTTATTTTTTAATTAAAATGAGCGAACTTCAATGATGAAAATATATACTCATAAACCAAAAATAGAGACCCAAAAATGTTTTATATAGTGCAACGGGAAGTGGCTATGGGAGTCAAATGAAAACATTATCGATTCTTAAAGTATTTTAATAAAGTCACTGGATACGAATTAAGTTGAAGCACAATTCTTTAATTCACACTATTTTGTAATTAATCACTCGTCTGTGAAGCACTTTTTTATCGCTTGCTAGAATATTTTGTACAATTAAACGTAAAAACTTCGCCCAATATCTGTCACTTTGATAAATCTCCACGTTATAACACTGCGGTGGCTACGGATTTATAGCTGGTTAATTCGCAACGATTAAACGTCAAAACAATCATGAGCCTTCCGCGCTCTGACTCCGCCTTTTATATGAAACACGTTGACTTTTTGAATCCTCGAGACACTTCTATAGATTACCAGTATTTGTGAGAATGTACCCGTCGCTTCCGGATTATTCCAGACGTTTCTCGAGTATTCTAGGGCGTCCCAGAATGTTACGGAATGCTCAATAGTCTTCGATCGTGTTGTGGTTCTCGAGAAGCTCTGACAGTGCGCAATAATCTCGTTACAAAAGTATTAAGTAGGTAAGTAATAAATAAAAGTTTGAGGTGAAAGTGAAAGATAATAAAAGGGGAGTAGGATTGAATGGAAATAGGGTAATGAGTTTGGAATAAGGGTTGAGGCAGGAAAAAATAACGTACGTAGAAAAATGATTGACTGCGTTAGATTTAACGGTGATATTGTTAGTTGTTTTAATTGAGTAATTTCTAAAAAGTTTGTCAACTAAGGTTAGTAATTTAAAAAGTAAATTTTAGGTGAATATTAATTTTGTGAGTTAAATGAGATCATTTTGTGAGTTAATTGATCAGCGAATGAAAGAATTTTGAGAGTAGGAAGTTCTTCCTCTGAGTATAGTGAGTCTGTCGGATCAGTCTAGTTACAACGTGGAAAGAGATTGGATATATTATTGGTAGAATCGGAATTCATTTTGTACAGTTACATAATGATCTTCAAAATGAATAGTTATGAATAAAACACTGTTTAACTGTAGAAGGATATCACTTACACTACTCGAGCTTAGACAGTAACAGTGACTATTATCGTTAGTAATACTTAAGACAGACTCGAATAACAACAGATTAGTGAGTGAAGTAATCGATATTTCCTTGCAATAATTTATATTTTTTATTTATTCGAATTGAAGCTTACAATGCATGAAGATGTTTTACCAAGAAAATGATTAAAGCATTTGAATACTGACTGCTCTATACGGTTGCCGGCAAACTTCTTGAAATTCTTTGGCGTAGTGGGGGAACGCGCAGACGACAAAATTTGGGTATCTTTGGTAGAATGGTACATGCGCAAACTTCCCCCCACTACGCCGTAAAATTTCAAGATGTTTGCCGGCCACTGTGCCTACATTAATCGCTTACAATAATATCTATAAAATTACTTACTTAAAGGTGATGTGTGTGTGTGTGTGTGTGTGTGTGTGTGTGTGTGTGTGTGTGTATTTGCGTTGTACGTTGGTTTAAAGTCTATGAAATCATTATTTTATGTTTTTGCTTAAGAATATACTTTGTGTCTGCGAACAAGTCTATGCCAAGGGAATTTTCGTATTGCAAGAATAAGTATATGTTTCTACTGATAATCGAGTTTTTTGCGGCCTGTGTTTTATAGTTTTTGGGTCGGAAAAGAGTTGTATGTCGTGAACGACGGGTTGGTACATGAAAATCAATACACGACGATAATTCAGGACAGTCTACATTATTATTTAATATATTATGAAGAAATTTAATATGTATGCATTTGCGTCTAGAAGCTAGAGACGGTAGTGAAGATGAAACAATATTATGACAGGTCAATCGCTTTAGGAATTACCGCTGAATAAGTTCAACGTTATTTATATGTACTTGATATTTTGTTGGTTCCAAATAACGGAGGTTATTCCAGTGTATTCCTGATTATTAAACAAAATAAAGTTTCAAAAGTTTTTGAGTTTTTAAAATCTTTACCTATTCTAAATATAAATCCCATTTTTTGAAATTGCTGTTGTTATTTTTTCCAGGTGATTATTATAGTTAATACACTCCAAGATCCTTACACAACGATTTTTTAATTATAGTCTCATCATTTAAATAGTAATTGAAATTGATTTTTATAATATTTACAGTGTATAAAATTGAAAAGCATTTTGTAGTGTTAAGGCTTAAAGAATTGTGTCTACAACAAGCTGCAAGAGGATCGAAATCATTTAGAAGTTCGATACAATCGGAAATAGATTTAATATATTTGTAAATTTTCATATACAATTTTAAAAATTAAAAATTAATTTAAAATTGATTATTTAAATTATTAAATTTAAAACATTTAAAACATAACACATAAAACAATAAAACTGACGGCCTGACACTCAATCTTCCCCATGCTCAGTATTAAGATGTTTGCATATCAAAAATATTGTTTCGAAAATTTTTGAAGCCGGGCTTTTTAATAAGTAAAATAAACGATACGCAGATTTACAATTTTTGCACTTTTACATAAATTATACGTTTTCAATAAGTACTTTAATGGCGTTTCAATTATTAACAGACGGTTTGAACGTGTCTTTTAAATTATTATTTATCTAAATAGTATCGTGTGGGAAGGTACTTAGCTTCACCAGTGGCGTAGTAGTGGCGGCGTCGGAACAATCTGAGGTCATTTACGCTTTTCTGATGTTAAGCCACCATCTGCGTAATATACGGACAAAATGTTGTGAATTCCATTTTATATGAATTTAAATCGTAAATCAGTCAAAAAATCGTTTATTTTAAAACCCGACAAATTATAAATAAATCCTCGATTAAAAATTGTATTCATTTAAAAATATCCCTTCATCGACAAAAAAAATTAAAAAAGTAACTCATAAAAACCAAGTTTTTACTATACTCCCTTTCTTTGTAAAATATAACAACAATTAAATACGAATTAAAACATACAACATAACACTAAACTTACAGCAATTTAATATATTTCTAAAATGTCAGATGTTTTGAGCCTTGATAAGACACTTAATGCTTTGAAGATTAAATTCTAAAAATATTTGTCAGTCAATTTAGATTTTCGAAATTTGTAGTGAGTACCTATCATGTATACCGACGGAGTAATTCAAATTTAGAAAATATTCCGCGGGCCGCCGTTGCTAATAATCAATCTATTGTAATGATTCCAATTTAAAAAACTATTAAAATTTCTAAAAATCCGGAAAAGGGTTACAAATCGATCCAAAGTTTTTTCAACGGCAAGCCGGCAAGCAAGCAAGCAGACGCCACGAGTTAAAAGAAAGGAAGTAAAAAGGAGATAAATTAAGCCAGTGTTTTTAATTTATTTTTTAATTTATTTTTATAATGGCACACTTGAACGTCTATCACCCCATAAGGATAAAAATAAAACACCACGTTTCCAATAAACACAGTGCGACTCACAAATCTTACGTGATTGACGAAGTTTTCACATTCATTTAGTAGCGTAGCTAGGGCTAATAACGCAGTTCGCGATAGTAAAAGTGGACAATAAAAAAATGTAAGAATCGCCTTTATCGCGGGATAAAGTTCTCCAATCTTTCAATTTGTGCATGAAAGTGACAGCAAAGAAAATGAGGTTATTCTGGGCAGAACTTTGGGCTGAAAAGAACTTGAAAGAGTGTCGTAAAGGAGAAATAACGAGTTGCATCTGACTGGATAGTCAGCTCTGACGGACCCAGGATACAGACTTATGGAGATGCATTACGAGCCGCCACGTAACCACACATCGACATGAAGGAGGATAGAAGGGGAAAGGGGAAAAACCGAAATAAAGTAAGCACACAGGTTAAAGTTACCTAGACTGCAGGAATTAAAAACTGTTATATTAATATTGTATGTAAAGAACATATTGCGGCACATTGGTACCAGTGAAGCATAACGAAAAGTTATAATTACTTTCGTAAGTACTCGTACGCGTTTCGTTAATTTTCTAGTTTATTCCCCAAATTAATATTTCTGCAATGAGCAGTTAGTATTGAAATCATGCGGATGAACGTCACGTTTTATAAGGGACATTAATTTTATTAAATGACGCATGGAGATCACAAAGCTGTCTCGTTAAGATGAAATTCAAGGGCCCCTATAAACGAGTATAAAACCTATCAATTAATAGTAATGGCAGACCGAATTCAGACTGAAATCAATCAGGTTTTTTTGCAAAAACACTATCATTAGTCGCGCAAACGTAGAAATGTTCGCAATTATTGAGTTAGTTTGGTCAGCGGTTCTCAATTCTGGGAATGTATCGCATCTCGGTTCAGCGCAGGGCTGATCTATCCCGGGGATTTGTGATTTCTTCCCGGGATGAAATGTTTTTTTTTAAATAAAAATAAACCTCTACTTTTTATTGAAAAAAAAAAACGCAAAAACTGAGCTAAATTAGGTAGGTAAGCTAAATATCTTATATATAAAAATCAACCTGCGTACGTTTGTGTCCGCAAAATCCGAAAAGTAGTCGGCCGATTGACTTGAAATTTTGACACAATGTTGCATTCATATACGTGTGTATTTATATCTATCTTTACCTATAAAACTTAATGTCTGTCTGTCTGTCTGTTCTCTATACAAATCTACACCGTTTGTCCGATCTGACCCAAATTTTGCGTACATACTCTTATTTTATTATCCGGCAGGTAACATTTCTCCCCTGGACATCTTCCGTCCCTTCCATCCTAGCATAAATTAAATGGAAACATTTTTTTAATTAAAGACTTTTGTGGGGGGAACTTTTGTGTCCCCCCCACAATAATATTTTTAGATAAATCCTAAACCCAGGCAACGCCGGGTACGAAGAGCTAGTTTAAAGTATGATAATAAATATAGCATAAACAGGGTTATATGTTGGTTCTTAATTTTTCTTTTTTAAACTATGACCTAAACTAAAACTAAACTATGAATATAGGATTAACGAATTAAGGAATTAAGGGTCTCCTGGAAAGTCTTTTATTGCTACAGCCTTGTTCTGCGGCCTCCTTCGTGAAGAGTCCATACCCACATGCTACAAGTTGGAGAACTCTGAAGAGGCTATGTGTCAAGTAGGTACACAGCTACCAAGATCCTCTAAAACAGGCCAGACCTGCCAATACACAGGTTGTCCGATTGTCACTGATTCGTATGGTGCTGCAAATGGCTGGAAATGTGGTAAATATTTTCGGTGGAGGCTAAAACTTATACAAGGCTGTTATTTATGATACGGTATATATGCTAAATTCTACTTTGATTTATTTGATCGATTTGATTTCGTAATACGATTCCTACTCCACATTGAATTAAATTAATTCATGTCTGTGAAAATTTATCCAATTCCATAATAATAATAATAATAATCGTATCTTCCGCCGCGTCTTTTCGGTCGCGTCAAATCATTTCAAATCAAATTCAGTCTGCAACGAATCTTATACATATTGGATTTCTATGGATCGTACAGAAATAATAGTTAATTATATTTTTTTTATAAGATGGAAGAAAATATGAATATTGGTGCATCTCCTAAATACGCAAATAATAATTATGAGGCGATTCCACGCCTTGTATGAGAAAATTAGACAATATCCAGATAAAGCATTTCAATATTATCGTAGGTCCATTCAATCATTTGATGCACTACTTCATTTGACGAAGACTTACATAACTAAGAAAAACTACAATATTTATAATAGGCTCATAGTACTAACTATAATAGAAGACAATTTATGATTATAAGATACAGGTGATACATTTTGTCATAAATTTTACCCGTGTTTTCGTTTTAGTAACGAAGTAAAGTGATGCTGTTAATAATATATTTATTCCAGCGTAACCAGGTTTTAAGCGCAAGATCTGGTCCGATATATATATAAATTAAAATAATATCGTATTACGAAAAAAGGTATCCGGTTCAGAATATTTTGAGTTTCTTCAAATCTTTCAGAACAGTGCTGGATTTATGTCACAGAGACATTATTAATCAATTAGTGTATATTATAGATATCTCACAGAGACGAAACTGTATTAATTATGGGAAAGTAGGTATAGAAGTCATTTGGGTGTACACAGGACTTATGACCTGTCTTTTTATGGTTGGCTTAAGTGATCACTTTACACAATTGTAACATTCGCCATTTCCACCCATGATAGAATTCAATATATAATAAAATGAAAAAAAAAGAATACAATTCCGTAAAAAATCAATGTAGATTTTCGCATTCGCGACATCGGGTGGGAGTTAGGGGAATGACCAAATGGGCTTGTAAAAGGCCGCATGGAGATCAAGGGAGATGTACAAAGTCTAATATTGTCTTAGACTCTTACACCTCTCAATTTGTCAACCCTTTTCCTCATAACTTCCAAAAAATTAATTAATCCATGGTTTCTATCAGGGGTGGAAATGGCGAATGTTACAATTGTGTAAAGTGATCACTTAAGCCAACCATAAAAAGACAGGTCATAAGTCCTGTGTACACCCAAATGACTTCTATACCTACTTTCCCATAATTAATACAGTTTCGTCTCTGTGAGATATCTATAATATACACTAAGGTATCCGGTGTTTGTTTGAAGCGATACTGCAGCGACCAGATAACTTATCCCGGATCCCGGCTGTCAGCGGGCGCGGGGCCCTGCCCGGACCTCGGGAATAATTGGCTCAGATTGCGGAGCAGACGTGATGTGGCTGCAGATGTCCGCCGGACCATTATATCACGGCAGTGCTCGCGTCCAGGAGATGCTGTCGGGAGATGAATTTAATTACAATTTTATTCAGTATGTAAAAAGTTTATCAACTGTGACAGATATTTCATTACCTGGAAAGGAAGCTAATTCAATAAATCAGCGTTGTGCCGATATCGATCGTATCAGAAAAATAATATCAACTTTCCCGCGATATTTAAGGTTTTCTTAATGCTAGGTCATCGTCTACACACTGGATTTGTTGTATTAACATAACATTTGTAAGAAAGGAGACTGCGTGCTGTGGGTGCGTTCATGGAAAGCGTAATAATATTATAATTGATATAAATTAACTTTGTTTAAACCACTTATTTATTGAAAAAAATCAACATGTTTCAAAGCCAATGGCTTCTTCATCAGGAAAAAAATAATTTAAAAATCGAAGTATAGATCAAAAGTTATATATGGAAAATAATAATATAAAGTACCTAATTAATATGAAAATAAATTTAAAAGATAACTATTTGCAAAAAGGACCTGATTATTTATAATATTCAATTTACTATTTACACTCTTTCTTATTTCCAAAATTTCTAATTTATCAAATTGTGATTCTGTATAATTTGTATGTAAAATTTGTAAACCCTTATTAATATCAAAAGAATGACCCGTAGCCAAAAGATGGTTAGCAAATTCAGAATAATTATTACTATTTAAACACCTTAAGTGTTCTTTAATTCTAATTTCAAAATTTCTACACGTTTTTCCTATACAAAAATAATCGCAATCATTACAAATTAATTTATAAACACCCGATTTTTTAAAAAAAAAATTATCCTTATCTTTATTATTTAATATGTATTTTTTAAATTTATTATTAGTATAAAAAGCTGGTTGAATAACATTTGAAATATTTTTAACCATTGAATTAGAAATTTCATTATTTATAAATATAATTTTCCTCCAATGTTTATCAGAATCACAAATTGAAGGGTAAACAAAAGATTTAAAATTTTTTTTAAAATCTTTTGAAAATGTATGTTTAAACAAAGTTAATTTATATCAATTATAATTATGTTACCACAAAATAAATTTGCTACATTTGAAGAAGAAGTAATAATATTATGTTTGGAAGAAACTCGCGGTGTAATACTTAATTTGAAATTTTATCTTCAAGTTTTGTCCGAAGTGAAGTGAAGCTTGGCAAGTTATTTCGGTGAGGTTATTACATGGTGAACGTAATTTTAAAATCAATAAATTAATATTACGATGATCAATACTTTACGATTATTGGGTTATAGTTCCTTTAAAGTATTTATATTCAATGATTACATTAAACACAATAAAAACTCAACCCATTAAATACTTTGTCGTAAGACCGCATTTCCGCCTACACCATAGTCACGCTTTATATATCTTAATTTTTAATGAGACATTTATTTTTCCGTTAGACGCGATGATTTGCTACAGTTAGCGGAACCTGTTGGATGGCACCAGAACTTTCAGTCCATTTTCAAAGAACAGATTTTTTCCGCATGATGTGCATTTTTCCAATTATTAATTGTCAAAGAAATATTTTCTGAAAAATTATTCTAAAATGTATGTTTTGAATTGAAACGAATTAGCTAATGGTGAAAATAAAAAGTAGCCGGGCTTTTTAGTAAGTAAAATAAACGATATGCAGATTAACAATTTTTACAGTTTTACATAAATACGATTTCAATAAGCACTTTAATGGCGTTTCAATTATTAACAGGCGGTTTGGTTTATTTTAAAACCCGACCAATTATAAATAAATCCTTGGTTAAAAATTGTGTTCATTTAAAAATATCCCTATAACGATATAAAAATATTAAAAAAGTAACCCATAAAAACCAAGTTTTTATTATACTCCCTTTCTTTGTAAAATATAACAACAATTAAAGACGAATTAAAACATATAACATAACACTAAACTTACAGTAATTTAATATATTTCTAAAATGTCAGATGTTTTGAGCTTTGAT
>JADDOH010014563.1:0-71744 GCA_016648135.1 Agrypnia vestita | reverse complement strand
GCCGCGGTCGGAAATTCCGTGGCACTGGCTTGCGCAATCCGGTTCCTCACATATTGTGCACTGCTGGGCGAGCAGGTGGCGCCAAAAATCATAGACGACATTTGGTAAGTCGTCGGCACCTGCTCGCCTGGTTGTTTCCATAGAAATAATTGCGCCGCTTGGTCGGCCTCTCGGATTTTTATGCGCAAAAACATTTCTTTAACATCGGCTGCCAGTGCCACTTTTCCTTCCCGGAACCGGAACACACTGCCTAGAAGTGAACTCAGCAGGTCCGGCCCCGTCAATAGCATATCATTCAGTGATTATTCCTCGGCACTTACTCGCGGCATCAAATACTATACGTATTTTGCCGGGCTTGTTTGGGTTAAAGACTGCAAAATGCGGCAAGTAAAACTTAAATTTCAGCGCCTTTTCTTCGGCGGGTGACAAGGCGCGGGCGTAATCTTTCTCAAAATATTCATTTATTTTCGCCCTATACGCCGTCGCATACGCGGCATCTTTTTCCATTTTTCTTTCAATCCCCGCCAGGCGGTTGGCGGCGCACTGGCGGCTGTCTGGAAAATTTACTTCATCCATCTTCCAAAGAAGGCCCGTTTCCCATTGCCCGGTAGGTAATTGCCGCGTAGTGGCCTTCATAATAGCGGCGGCGCGGGCGTCCTCTCTATTGACGCGGGCCGCGGCAGTGATCCCCAGTGAATCCACTGCAAAATGCGCCCTTATCAGCGCCTCCAGATCGTTATCGGCCGCCGGCACCGTGGCGCCGGAGAGCGCCAAAACCGTCGCGGTGCCGGCGGGTGGCCGGCGGCCAAGCTCGCCGTGTGTGGTCCATCCCAGGGCTGTGCGGGAGCGCAATCCGCCGGTAGGTATTTCAGTCACCTCCCGGGTGACGATCAACTGCGCGTGGTCCTGGCCTATCAATATTCGCGGCTCCACTTCATTAAATTCCGCGCACTTTCCACCAACACACGCGCGTTCTGGGTCAGTTTCAATTTTATTTTTATTTTTATTTTTATTTTTCTCTTGGCACTCGCATTGTCTTAGCACTTTTTGCGCGGGCAGAGCGAGCTGTTTGACTGTGCTCGCCCGCATTTCATATGCAGCCTCACTCCCCCGCACTGTGAGATGTACATCTTGGGACCGGTCATCTGAGGAACACATTCCATTTGCGCCGTGAATTCTAAGTCCGCGCACCGGTCCGCGGGCCCCGACGGCGCTGGCCACTGTTTCATCGACGAGAGTGACGGTCGAGCCCTCATCGAGAAGCGCGTAAATTTTCACTTGACCTCGGGGCCCACTCACAGTCACCAACAAAACTTTTAACAGTACGGCATATCGCCCATTGTCCAATTTTGCGTGCCCCACTGTATTATCGCGGGGCGCCGTAACATTCGTCGCGGGGGTGGTAGGTGGGGCGGCCGCGGCGGCGCCGCCTGACCCGCGCGGTGGCGCGCTTCGCGGGGCGCCTCGCCCGCCTCGCCGATGTTGATCGCGGCCACGCCCGCCTCGCCCGCCGCGCCCGGATCGATGTTCTTCAGCGGCATGGGGCGGGCGGCGATTTTCTTCTAAGTGCAGCGAGTGGTGGTGTGGTGCTCGGCATCCATTTTCGCCGCACCGCTTGGCCTTGCAGTTAGGCAACATATGCCCCCTTGTTAGGCAATTAAAGCAGACAGCGGCCCGCCTTGCCAATGTCCATCTCTCCCGTATAGGTTTATTCCAATACGCCCTACAATCCAGCAGGGCGTGATTTGCCATATGGCAGGCGCAGCATCTGGCGGCGCTCGTTGACGGTCTACTTTCATCACCGTCTTCCGTCAATTGGTGAACTTGACCGCTTCGGCGGGCGGTCATCTTCTGGCTCGCTTTTGGCCTACATCCGGCGTACGGCGCCATGTCCAATATGTCGACCAGCCAGTCCGATAAGTCCTTTATTGTAATGTTGGTTGGTCCGCCTCTCCTTGAGTTCAGCCACATTAATTTCGCCGACATGGGAAGCTTGCCGACCATTTCTGTAAGTAGCTGCGGTGACGTTAGGTATTTTCGATCAAAGCCATGCACGGTCGCCACCACATTTCTGATGGCTATAGCATAATCGGTCAGCGCGTCTATCGGCGAATCTTCAGTGATACGTGGGTGGCGGCGGACTCTTTCCAGCATGCTATCAATAATATCTTCGGAATTGCCGAAGCGGTTTTTCAGTGTCCGCATAATCTCCTCCAAATTCTGTGGGTCCACTAGAAGCGGCGCGACTGCTTCGCGCGCTCGTCCTTTCAGCGCCGTTTGTAGGCGCATAATATTTTCAGGCGGCGACAATCCACATAAAACTGACGACTGCTCATACTGCGCCAGGAAAGTCGGCCACTCGAAGGGGTCTCCGGAAAAATGCGGCAATTCTTTGACGCCTGATTGTCGCGCCAAAATTGCTGAAACCGGCGCCTCTCCCGCAGTAGGTTGTGAGCGAGTGCTGTTGGCCTGGCGTGAATTGAGCGCCTCTTCAATCAGTGAGTTGACCATCCGTCTTTGTTCCGGATGGCTCAGGACCCAATCTCTCGTGAATGTGCTCGGTTCTGGACAACGGCCCCGCTGTCCAGATCGGTCTGATGACACAATCGCGTACTCCTCCATGACGTCATCGGCCGCGGCAACTGGTGGGCGGCGGGTGGTGACGTCATCGGCCGCGACAACTGGTGAGCGGCGAGTGGTGACGTCATCGGCTGCGACGACTGGTAGGCAGCGAGTGGTGACGTCATCGGTCGCGACCACTGGTGGGCGGCGGGTGGTGACGTCATCGGTGGCGGCTGGTGTCGGCCGCTTGGGTGTGACATCATCAGCGGCGACCGAGGCTGGTCGCTTGGATGCCGCCCTGGTCGGTTGCACATTTGCAGCTTCGGATGCGTCTGCCTTTGCTGAGCAGATCCGGATGAGCGCCTCCGCGTGCTCTCGCTGGAGTTCTCGTATGAGCTGCTGTTGGCGCCGGATCTCCGCCGCTTGCCGGCGGACGGTGTCCTCCGTGGATGTCGTGGAGGCCCGGTCCACTTCAGAACCGGCTCGTTCCGGTGCCACAGGCTCGTCCTGGTCGTGGTCTCCCCCAACAGAGTGTCTCGATCCCTCTTGAGACATGGTGGTCGTCAGCGAAGCTCAGATCTCCGGCTCGAACAGGACCAAAATGTTCCGGATGGGAACACCTTTTTTATGCGGCTCAGTAGTCTTCGCTGGTGGGGCAGAGATCGCCACCAGAATTTGCAGTGAAGCTCGTAGTCCGTGGATATGCCAGAAGTCAAACGCCGAAGTAGTGCTTTTATCGTATTAAAGTCGAAGAAAAAATCCGAAGCGAAGTCCAAGTCAGAAAGCAGTGGTCACAAAAATCCAAGAAAGCAGAGTCCAAAGTAGGTGAGCAGGGTCAGAAAGAAAAGGCAGCAAGAAGATTGTCCAAATAGCGGTTCTCGTACCGACGCGGGTGGCGTATCTGTGGTACCCGCTCAAAAAATGCATTTTATTTATACAAAATTCAAAATTTCACAAGATTGCGTCATAGCATATTACAGAAACCAATGAGATTGCGTAATTCTGGGAAGGCGCCGCAGCGCTCCCAGCGGCCGAGCGGTGAACTACGTCATTCGCGGTTGCACAATTTCACCGCGCGGCAGATTTCATATGACAGATACAAATTAATTCATAAAAAATGCATTTTAGCTCCCAAGAGACTAATACTGTGTTATTTTGTAATAACAGACCTAGCAGATGATAATAACACAGTTATTTGGACGGGCTGGGTCATACAAGGCCCAAAAAACTAAAATTAAATTCGCCACAAACGGCTCAAATTTTCAAAAATTCATAAAAAATCAAAAACAGCAGTTTTACAAGTTTTGCTATGACAAATGTAATTTGCGCATGCAAGCGCTCATTTTAACAGTAATTCCAAATATTTCAGGTAAATATTTACTGAGTTATAGGCATTCAAAAAAGCGCCAAAAACCAATTTCTTTATTTCACTCTCAGGCGCGCCTATATCATTCCACATGTATAAAAATACATTTTCCAGACAGGCATTCAGATAAGGAATGCAATGACACTACATAAGTAGGAATTCGTCCACGGTAAGCCGCTCTGATTGTCGATAAAAAATTCAACTTTTTAATATCCTCCACGGCGAGCCGTGTGCGCGAGCTTACCGCGACGTGGGCCCGCAAACAGGCGTCTACCGTTTCCAAATCGAGAAAAATACAAAATTTTTCTCACGGTCTTCCAGTACTCATTCATTTCATGATGACCATCTCCACGATGGCGCCCGGTGCAGGCCTTCGGGCCCCCGTGGAGGGTATCCCATATACGCATCTCAGACGGGGGCTCGGAATTTGAGTACTAGGCGTTAGAAGTTATAGCCGGTCAGGTAAGTTTGTAAAATCTCTGAATATTCAAAAAACATTTATTGCCCGTCGGCGGATTCAACGGCGGAAAGAAAGAGACGAGACCCTCTGCAGCGAGACTCGTCTCCCGTGTTGGCGAATATTGCGTGCCACACTCATGCCCATTTAGTGTTGGCGAACATCGCGGGTACCGCGTGCCACACACATACTTTACTTTGGGGCGTTACATCGCGGAAGAATCCCTTCGGCTCAAACTTCTAACCTTTGTCCACGCACCAATAGGTGCCAAATAAAAAATTATTTATTTCCATTTTATTCATAAAAATTCATAAAATTCCAATACATTTTTCTCATCAGAGATTCAACATAATGCACATGACAATATTGCATACAAAAAGGGCGCCAAGCGCTGCTTCCTACAAGACATCAACATATTTTTAAAATATTTTCATAACATATACAAATACCACACATATTTGTATCGACACTTGTAGCTGGAAATAACATCGGCAGCCAAACAGGCTGCATTTTTCATATTCATTCAACAAAGGGCCAATCTCCGGGCTAGTGTCCGGGCGATGTTGTTCTACAGCTAGTTGGAAGCAGTATGCGCGCGCGGCCCCCCTCCAGTCGCGGCAACAGCCGCTGGGCACTGACATGCGCGCGCTCCGAGCGGCAACCCGATTTTCAGTAGCGGCATACACGCCTCGTCTCCAATGCAATTTTCTGTATGTAGCGGCTGATTTATTGTGGACACGCGCCGCTCATAGTGGTCATGTTATGTTCTCATTTTTTACATGGCTCAACCCTGTCCGTTCCAGATATATTAAACATATTCATGTTGCTAGAGCAGGCCGAAGATAATTGTAATTGGGTTATTGAGTCGAGTTTGAAATAAGTAATGTATTGTTTCTAAAGGATTTTTTACCTGTAACTATAACTTCTAAAGGATTTTCTGTTACTGTCTCATTAAAAAATATTATTGTAAGGTCAAGTTTCTCTTACTCGTCATATTTATTTCTTGTATATTTCTCTAGTACTTACTCTGCACATCTTCATAATTCTTATTACCGTCATCTATTACCTAATATAATATTAACAAAATTATTTTCTTTAAATGTTGACAATTTGATAATATTCATCGAGTTTTACATAGAAAACTTTACTAAAAGTTTAGAAATTAAATACCACTTTGTAGGCCTTGTTTTTAGAAGATGTGTGACAAAGATACGTAAGATGATAGTCACGCTAGAAAATTTATGATATTATTATTGATTAAACTGGACTAGTTTGTCTAGCTGATTCATCCATTGAAAAATGAAGTAATAAATTTCTTCCATATCTCATTTTGACAGGCCACCAGACACTTCTCCACGTTCCACGTTTCCACATTCCGGATTACGTCTTCATTATTAATGGCTGGTTAAATAAAAATACAATTCATACAAATTACATTGTATCTTCATTAAGCAGTTGAAATTTGCGAAAATAAACTCGTAAAACAGGAACTGAATTTTATATCACACAGTATAATGTTCTTCGCAAGTCAAAATTGGCGAGCTAGACTTTGCGGGTCTCGCCCCGTAGGCTTTTGCATAGTTGAAACCATCCAATTACTGTCCCGTAGAGTTGGGCTCATTAATTAGTATTTGCCAATATGGGAAGTAACAACAATAACGAGATAATAACAATTTCGCGCAAAATACAAGGTGTTCCAGAGAATAAATTAATGCAGCAATTATTAGTGATATTTTTTTTACAATCTCAGCACATTGTTACATATACGAGTACTTGAGTCATTAATAAACTAGCCGTACACCCGTGAAAAATCACGGGACATAATAATTGCTGGATTTCGAAGTTGAAAATTCATGAATAGAAAACCAATTGTTTTTTTTAACTGACTATTCGCCTAAACCTAAAAATGAATATAATAAAATAATAATATGAAAA
This sequence comes from Agrypnia vestita, assembly GCA_016648135.1. Taxonomy (NCBI): domain Eukaryota; kingdom Metazoa; phylum Arthropoda; class Insecta; order Trichoptera; family Phryganeidae; genus Agrypnia; species Agrypnia vestita. The sequence continues at coordinate 65,424 of JADDOH010014563.1, read as the reverse complement.
TGTCAAGACCGTATAATTTCGACCTTTGCATGTTGCTTAAGCCGCGCGCTGATTGCGTTTCACACTCTAATTATCTAAAATTTTAATTCCAGCTTGTTACGAATTAACGGACCGATAGGCAGACAGACAGACAGACAGACGACGAAATTATTATATTTAGATTTACGAAATAAAACAACGACAATATGCTGCAGAGAAGATAGCGATGTAATTATTACACGTTTTTTGAAGGGATAATCGTGTTATCATTATGAAAATTTCTTAACTTAAACGGTTCTTAATAGTTCGATGTAAATAGTCAATGAGACAATAATATGATTACCTATATAATATCTAATATTAGATATATTTAATATGTTGTTCATGTAACAAAAATATTGTCACTACGAACACTAGAATATAATGTAGTATCAAAATCAATTAGAATGCCAAATAACTGCTAGTGTATTCTAAATTGGAAGTTGGACTGTGATTTTCCAAACCATTGGTTTAAATTTTACAGCCATGACTCTTCGGGATCTCTTCTGCTTGCATGTATCCTTAAGATATTATATTCGTGATTTTATATTTCCTGGGTGCCTTATGGTATGGGTAAAATATTAAATAATAATTCGCAATATTACTTATATTATCTACTATTCATACAATAAATATTAGTATTAGAGAACGATATTTTCTACTAGATATTTTCATATTTTGTACATGTTTTCTTTAATAAATTATACAGAAATATCTTTAGAACAGTCTTTTTTATTATTTACTCTTACTACTGTGGTTATTGTATATTTAGAGATTATAACCTAAACCTGTACGTACGTACGCACTATTTACCAACTGTTTCGTTAACGATTTACAATTTTTTTTATATGGGAATTTTTTTTGGGTGTTCATAGAGCTTACGACCTATCATCGTAAGGCTGGCTTAAGTGATCACAATATTATATCTTATAATATAATATAATATAATCCAATATACGTACGTAACTATTGATAATAAAATATCTATATTTTTGATTAGAGTTTTTAAAGCAATATTCTTCATATGTGTATACGACATTCTTCCGAATTATTATCATTACACTAGAATACGTCTGAAAATTATTTAAATTTTTTAACTCTTTTATACTAGAATATTAATTATATTCTGAATATTTTGAGTACGTTCAAATTGTTCATAATGTCTAAAAAAGCAACCTGTAAGCTTACTGCAGAAGTCTGTAATAAATTCATTCAAAATTAACATAAACAAGGTGATTAAATACACGATTACTTTGCGATTAAATCACTACCGGTTCTAAAAGGTAACCAATATAAATGATCAGATTTTCCTTTTACAAATTAGTACTACTTTTGACCTCTTAGGTTAATTATGTTCAAGATGAATATCCCGGTTATTCTAGTAAGTGAATTATTAATTACATTCAAAATCACACAAGTAAAGGGGTTTTAAACATTTCCTAAGGGAAAACCTTATCATTACCTAAAATTGTCATATTAAGAAAGCCTTCCATAATCAATTGGGATAACTATGTATCCATAAATCATATATTTATATGGGTGTGTGTGTATTTTACATATATAATCGACTTACAATTATATTTGAAAATGTAATCAAAAACGTAAACTATTATATATTAAGTATGTATTGCATATATCGTTGAATATATATTGCATTGAAATAGAATTATAATTAAAATCAGTAGGTATATTAATTAACTTTCAGATAAAAATATTGCATTTCTAAGATATTGAGGGATATTTAAATTAAAAAATATATAAAATTAAATATATTACCAATTCCAAGTCTAAATTAATTTTAAAGTATTTTGTCATTAATTATTTTGTGTAATTTTTAATTAATGTATCGGATTGTTTAGTATTAATTCATTCGATTTTTTTTTTTACATTTTGTAAACACGTCGAATGAATATTATTTAATATTTTATTTGACATGATCGTTAATTATGCATGCATTTTTTATAGATGTTTGTATTCTTGGGATGCTCTCAAGGTATTCCTGACTTTCCCTATCCAAATTTCAAAGAATTTGAGATGTATGGACCACCAGAAAAAAATCATCAGAATTTTACAAAAGATACAAAGGTAAAGTATTAAGCTTTAATTTTACCCGTTTACTGCGTACCCATGCAGATATGGGCATATTTATCTATATCTCCATCATAATTAATCGAAACAAAATCATCAAAACTCCGGATTTGCCACCATGTGTTAAGGGAACTACTGACAAATTAAGCCGTCTCCTAAAGACAGATAATATTAAAACTATTTTTAGAACCGAAAATAAAATATTTTCTTTACTAAGAACCCCCAAGGACAGAATTCCTCTGGCTCTTGCCCCGAACGGTCGAGTTTACTCGTCCAGTTTTGGGCAGGACTTAAAATAAGAGGCCCTTGAGAATGAGCAGTGTTACCTGTTCGAAACGTCGGAGTCCTTTCCAGGACTGTTTGACGCAGGTTCCCCCAGAAAGTAGTCCGTCATCTTTTACCCGCGAAAATCTTAAATATAACATATATATATATATATATATATAGATATATATATATATTATATATATAGATATATATATATATATATATATATATATATATTATAGTGTATCTGGTACATATATAGCACAAAATATAATCAATTTCATCGACAAAATACCCCTTATATGTAAAAAAGAAAATGTTTTTTTTTTCGTTTTTTTTAACAATTACTTTGGTCACTCTTTTTAGAGTTTTTGCAAAATACGTGACCTAATACGGATCTTTGTTGTTTTATCTTTCAAATGAAACCTCTTTGATATTTTTACGACCTCTACATGGGTAGATTTCAGTAAATTAATACACTATTTCCATTTCATTATGGCTGGAGAAAAATGACATATATTTTCTGAAGAGATTTTATATATGTTTAGAGAACACAATTACTTCATTTTGTCCGCAGAAAAATGACATATATTTTCTGAAGAGATTTTATATATGTTTAGAGAACAAAATTACTTCATTTTGTCCGCAGAGGAAAAATTATTAATTAAGATAAATAAAATAGAAGCATTGTAGAGATAAAGCTACTTTTATTGTTTTATACCTTATTAATATCAATATTCTACAGCTGTAAAAAGATTTCCATGTACCCTTCCCATTCAAATAGCTTCTTCTCTGTGAGAATTCTATAATTTATCTTAATTAAAATATTATTGTTTATAATATCGATAAAATTGAGTTCGAATGGTAGAAGTATATTTAAAATATTTTTTAAATTAACTTTAATCAAATTGAAGTCAAATTTTAATTACAAAATCGCTGATTTCAGGAGGATGTTGGTATTTCATTGACAGCAGAAAATAATGAAAATTTATTTAATCAAAAGCCCGAATCTCTGGAATCCAGAATGGAATATTTATCGGTAAATTATTTTGTATGTTTTTTTTGTTTTTCATTTTATCATATAAACAATATTACTAAAACCTATGATTATTCTTAAAAAGATACAAAACTAACTGTTTATCACGTTTTAAACTCTTTAAAAATTCTAGAACGTTCTCATGCCTCAACTAGGTAAACTAATGAATGCATATTCTGCATTGGAGCCGGATGTGTCATCAAGTAAAAATAAATATTTTAATTTTTGAATTATTCAAGTACCTAATGAATATTTAAAAGTGTTAAATGTCATATGTTTTTCTAAAATATTTGTTTTTTATTATTTAAGGAACAAGTAGACGGACATGATACTGCAGAACAAATTGTTAACAAATCATCTGTGGAAGGTTTAGAGGTATAATTTTTATGTATCCACTTAGATATATTTTACAATTTCAACGTTATGTCAATTTTTTCTGCACTAACTTCTACATATTTAAATAAACCTAACATCAGTACCAACAAATCAGATACTTTGTGTAACAAAATATTTTTTTAAATATTTATAAAGCGATCATTGTCCGGCACACAACAGAATATTATTTTTAACACAAGTTACTTTACATGAATAAATCGACTTATTTTCTTAATTTATTATAGTTTTTTATGAGAAAGACTGCCCTTCTATGAAATCAATTGTATTATATAAGCATAATTTTTATTGTTACTACAATTTCGCAAAATGCATTCTTTCTCATTTCATGTTATTCTCATTTATATTATTCATGAAATTGATTCGATTATAAAATGGTAAACTGAGTATTAAAGTAAAGTGAATACCTATAGAGTAAGCGTGCTCATTTCAACAAATTTGTGGAGATATTGTGCACAACCGAATATTAAACCAAAATTTGTGAATAAAATAATATGAGCTGCAGTCATAAGTAATGAAAAAAATCACCAAATAAATATCATGATATCGTGAATATACAGAATGAATATCGTGGTTCAAACGTTTCGAGCGGACGATTTTCAAAATATTCAGAATATGTGTGTTTAGGAAAGTTTAAATAAACCACGTATGCCCTAGCATGGACATTTATTAAAAATATGATGTCAGAAGTTATAAATACTGACCAGTTAAAGTTCCAATATATATCCCACAATATAAATATGTTCTTTTTAAAAAAAATTTTTATTTCTTAAGTCTGTTAATATTACAATTTGTATATTAACTAGTATTTAATACTTTACATTCTTAAATTAATTGACATTATTAAGTTACGTCATTTCAATTAGATATATTTATAAAGTAATCAAATTTATTTATTTTAGATTCCAGAAGATTATGTGCCGATAGATATTAGATTTACAGACAGTGGTATTGAAAAATCACTATCACCTCGATGATTAAATTAATCATATGGACGGGACGTGGGTAGGTATGTATTTATACTAATAAAACTTTTTTTTATTAAAATAGAGATGCGAATACGGAACACGTGTTTGCATCTCTATTTTGATAAAACACATCAATGTTCTTACTATTTCTGAACTAAGCGAAAAGCCTGTGCTATGAAAATAGGACAAACTTGCTGGTGTCTTGGAATGGATCTCGAACCACCGACCACCAGATCACCAGGCGAGCGTCATGACTAGAGCCTCCGAATATTCGTTATTCCAACTATTCGATATTCGAATAGTCAATGATAATACATTCGAATATTCGAATATATTCTTAAAAATTTTAAGAAAGGAATAATTTACTTCGGATGATAAATGCAGATAAATATATCTATACCTATAAAACTCAATGTCTATCTGTCTGTCTGTCTGTCTGCCTGTCTGTCCGTCTGTCTGCCTGTCTGTCTGTCAGTTCTCTATACAAATCCACACTGTTTGTCCGATTCGATTCAAATTTTTCATGCTTATGCTTTGGGACCCGGCGGGTAACATAGGCGATATTTCCTCCCTATTCTCATACCCCTTTCCTCCCCCTGACATATTTTCGATGCAAATCTGTACCGTTTGACCGATCGGACTTAAAATTTGGAAACTTATTCTTTAAAACTCAGCGGGTAACATAGCAGATATTTCACCTCTATTCTCATCCCTTCCCCCTAACATATTTTCGATGCAAATCTGTACCGTTCGACCGATCGGACTCAAAATTTGGAAACTTATTCTTAAGGACTCGGTGTGTAATATACGCAATATTTCCCCCCTATTCTTTTAACCCTTCCCCTCCGCTGATATATTTTCGAGATTGCAAATCTATACCGTTTGACCGATCGGACTCCAAATTTGGAAACTTATTCTTTAGGACTCGGCAGGTAACATATTTCCTACCTCCCCTTTTACCTTTTCTCCTCTCCCTGATATATTTTCGATGCAAATCTATACCGTTCGAATCAAACCTTTGTTTCCCCCCACAAATTTATTTTCAACTTAATCCTTTACCCGTGCAAAGTCGGGTACGAACATCTAATTCTATTATATATACTAATTTTAACACAATAATTGTAGAGAATTTATTTATTTTAATTCTTAAATATATATGTTATAAAAAAACAACAAAAAATATATTGAATAATAATGTTGAATTTAGAAATACAAATTAAAAAAAAAACACAAAAAAATATTTCAATTTTATTTTGTGTTTTTTTGTGTGTTTTCAATATACATATATAAAAACAATAAAAAAGCGAAATTTAATTTTTACAATCTAAATATAAAAAACGTGAATATAACGGTTAAAATTTATTTTAATTTTAGAAATATATATATACAAAACATGACGGAAAATTATTTCAACAAAAAAAAACCCACTAAAAACAAGCCAAATAATAATGAAATTATTTCAATTTTGAAATTACCTAAAAACACAACAAAAAACATGATTTTAATTAAAAAATACTCATTATGAAGTCAGTATTCTCTCGATAACTGACAAAATTTTAGATATGTTTATATTACTTCATATCTCACACCCCACGTGCAAGTTTTTTAAAAATTATTTTGTATATAACTTCTTGTTTGTCGGCTCAAGTATGTATGAAAGCTAAATACTAAAGAATAATATAAAGCTGACTCTATCGTTGACAAAACAATGTATTATAAGTGCTTGTTTTTATAAAACATAAAGATAAGCGTAAGACTTAAAAAAAAGGCAAATGCAAAAAGATATCCGACAAAGGCGTTTACATCTTTGATGTCCGACTTCCGTATAGCCGATAGCGGTACTTCTGGAAAAAAATCGTATACCCGAATGAATGAACGAATACTTGCGTATGACTTCCAGGGTTCATAAACCATTGTTTAGTTTAGAAAAATATTAAAAATCTTATAATATAAATATGAGCGAATACTTTACGAATACTTTTTAAAGTGTTCGAATAACGAATATACACCTAAAAACAGGCGAATATATTCGGGGTTCGAATATTCGAATATTCGGATTAGAGGCTCATGACGTTATGAGCGGGACTACACTAACAAACAAACTTCTCTTTATTAATAATTAGATTGATTAAGTGCCAATCTGCATAGATTAAAGCAGGTCGCACCACTCCGCCAATTTCATTTGCTAGACATTGCCATACACATCCGTCAACTGGTATATTAATAAATGGTTTATCTTAAATATACTCGTAGATCTACAATATATACACAAACGATTCATCAGTAAACTTCAACATGATTTATTTAATTTAATGCTTTCACAACATTTTAAATTCGCTGATAATGCAGTTATAACCTTCAGATATAATTACCATGAAATGATTTTTTTGAAAATTGGAATTTTCTTCAGTTTCTTGATTCATGTATGTATATATAGAATTGAAATATTATAAGTAAATTGCGACTAAATAAAATATTTTACTAGCATTATTATGTAAGATATGTAAATAATATCAACGCGTGGACAAGCAGGAATTTAGTCTACGCACTTGAATAAATTAGTGTAATCTTTTTAAAAATACATGTTTTTAAAAAAATGATAATATAAATTTGCTATTTCTTTTTATCAATGTCCTGAAAAAGGATTCACATATACAAAATGTATTTTAAACAATTTGCTAAACAAATTACTCAACAATGTACTAATCAATGTATTAAACACACATCTGGCATATAGCGAGCAATTAATGTTTCCTTGACTTTATCTCATGTCAATCAGAGTACTGACAGTAATGGACACAGTTTACTGAGTACTGACAGTAAGGGACACAGTTTCAAGGCTGACAAAATTAGAAATGAGGAAATTAGACGCCAAACAAAGGTTACCGGCATCGCAGAAAGAATAAAAAAGCTTAAATGGCAGTGAGCGGGACACGTAGCAAGACAAGTCAAGATGGTCACCAAAAATCCTGAAATGGAGACCCTGGAACAATAAAACAAGAATAGAGAGACCACAAAAAAGGTGGACAGATGATGACATTGTCCAGCTTGTGGGTTGAACAATTGTAGCAGAGTGTAGAAGAAGATTTAATCAATAAAAATGAAATTATACATTTATTAATCTGGAATAACGAAAATAACGACTTTATAATTTTACTTATCCATCTTGTTTTTTTCAGATCAGTATATACCAGCCACCGAAAAACTTGAACTCAGCAGTTTTTTTTGTTTGCTGTGTTCCATGGCTCATTCGTGTATGAAATTTGTGGAAGCCCTCACCTGATTTATTTAACAGGTTTATGATGTCGTCATAATATTACTAACCCCTTAGCCTTAAGTTAAACTTATAGCTAGCTTTAGACAAAAAAAACCTAAACTTGTAGTACATCAAAGTTTATGCTTTTGAGTGTTAAAAAATTCAATAAAAAAATTAATAATTTATTAAGAAATTTTTTATTTTTGTTATACAGTTGTGTTAAGACACTTATTTGTTGAATAGATTTTTATTGAAAAACATCGCTTCCAGAAGACCTCAAGAATCGAAAGTTTTCAATGCATCACTAAACCACCCTTCCTTAAAAAGTTTGTAAATAATATACATATACCTATACATTTATTACAATGAAATGTTTTCAAAAATTATGCGATTTATTTGATAAATAGAGTACCTACAGGGTATAAAAAACGGAATATATTCTTTCTTTCAAAATTAAGTCTGCATAATTTTTAACGTCAATGTCAGAAGTAATTTTTAGTTTAGAAATACACATCGTATGTTATTTTTGGAAATTCTTTTCAAAAAAAAAAAAAGTATTATTCATGTTAAGACGCATGCAAATATGAGGTTAAAGCCCTTGGCATTTCAAGATTCATCGTATTTAATGTGATAATTAATGCATTCAAGAATACGAACACCTTATCGTATGCCCAATGGTTTTGTAAAGTTAGTGTCATGAGAATTTTTTTCAATTTTGTTATTCTACTGTTTATTATATGGAGAGAAATTAGAACCTATAAACGTATGTATGTATATCCACCTTTACCACTTAACTTAATCCTCACGACCGATTTTTTAAAAATAAATTTTAATGTAAGTAATACAATATGTAATGAGGTCCATCTACTGTAGCGAAACTCATCAAAACACATCTCCGCTTAAAATAATCTCATACTTCACCGGGAATCGAACCCAGACCCCCTGGTATGAGAAGCCAGTGTCATATCCACTAGATTACGAGAGCCGCCCTCTTCCAAAATTAAAATACCATTTTCTAACAATTAAAAAAATCCACTTATTAAAGTTGTTTGGGTATACCTATCACGCGGGCATCAGTGTGTTCATAATTATTATATAGATGTTCTATGATTAGAGACATTAACATAATTTCATAGTAAATATGTAAATAGTCAATTTAAATTAACAAAGGCCTGGCCATAGTCACCATAAGCAAGCTATAGTCAAATTGCTTAAATCTTCATTTATAATTTCAATAGTATAAAATATTTTACTAAAGAACTATGAAGAATCTAAACCAAAAAAAAATACTTTACATAAATTATAGACGTCTCACAGAGATATCAATAATTTATCTAAATTTATGTTTCGAAAAAAAAACATTTTTATTTCGAAAATATGTTGTTTATTATAATCTATGTACACGAACCGCCGGATGCTTAATGAAATAAGAGATAAGTTAGTGATGGACTGTATGCTGATGAGAGGAGGCTCCGGAATGACCGCTGTAGTGGCCCGAAGATGCATGTGAGGAAAATTGGTTGTGGCCTGAAAATCCAGATCCAGAACTTCCAAAACCAGAGCCGTATCCTTCAAAGCTGGAACCAGATCCTCCAAAACTACCTCTGGATCCTCCTAGTCCAGAGGCAGATTCCTGGTTAATATAAACTGGTACTTGGCTCTCGATTACGACGGCTCGTGGTACTGGAACTGGGTAAGGTCTAGGGACTGGCACAGGGTAGGGCCTGGGAACCGGGACTTCGACTCTCTGCACCACGGGGACTCTGACTGGAACCCTCACGGTGTACGGGACCGGCCTGTTGACGGCGACTGGCACTGGTCTCTCGACGGTAACTGTGTATGGCCTGGGCACTTCGACTGTGTAGGGCCTGTTAACTGGCACGGAAACTGGAACGGGCACAGGTCTGTCCACGGTAACGGGGTATGGCTGAGGTACGGGTACTTCCACGGTATTGGTGATTACCTGACTGGATCCACCGGCACCTCCAAAACCAGTTCCAGATCCTCCAGATCCAGAGGCAGACCCTCCAAAGCCGTGACCAGAAGAACTTCCGTAGCTGGAGAGGTCACTGTTATGACCCCCGTAACCGAGCGAGTGAAGCCCACGTTTTTCATGTTGTTTGTCGGAAGATTCTGCACCAACACAAGCCAGAACAGATAATACACCAACCCAAATCTAAAAAAATAAATTATTTTGTTTAATATTAAAAAGTTAAGAATATTTTTAAAAATTGTATCTGATCACTAATGACTTACTAGATGCGCCATCATTCTGTAGACTTTCCACGAAGCAGACTGATGCATTTAATTTTCAATTTTGCCTTTTATATATCTAGTCTTGAAATATCCGCAAAATTAATGAATAACACAATTGCACGTACCAGTTTATTTCTTGCGAATCGTAAACAAAAGATTTGCTGATATCCTAAAACAATGATGCAATACTATTAATTAAATCCATTCGAATGTCTTCACGGTGTAAGCTCGGTTGTGCAGTGGACTCGAGTGACACATTAGGAACTTGGAACATGTAACTTATATGTATAAATACGTTTGCTTATTGCAGACGAATATCATTCTTCACTTAAAACTGCAGCACACAAGAATACACAGCACAGCAATCATGGTTCTTAAAGTAAGTTTACATACTTAATCAATAAAATAGTTAAATGAGTATTTATCATTTAACTAACCTTACATATTTTCAGATGTTGCTACCTCTTATTGTAGCCCTGGCATGTGCTGGAGCAGCAAAAGAAAAAAAACAAGAAAAAAGAGGTCTTCTGGATCTAGGCTACGAAGGTCACATTTTAGGTCAGAGTTTCGGAGGTCACAGTCTAGGCGGTCAAAGTTTTGGAAATCTCGGCTCAGGATATAGTGGCCACCAGCAAGTCATCACAAAGGCTGTAGAGGTACCTCAGCCTTACCCTGTTCACGTCGAGAGACAGGTGCCAGTACCTTACAAAGTGCCAGTGGACAGGCCCTACCCGGTGCACGTGTCCAAGCCCTACCCAGTTCATGTAGAGAAGCCTGTGCCATACAAGGTGGACAGGCCCGTGCCGTACCCAGTAAAGGTGCCGTACAAGGTGGAAGTCGTACACAGGGTCGAGGTACCTGTAGATAGACCTTACCCCGTTCCAGTAGACAGGCCCTATCCAGTACAAGTACCGCAACCTTATGTTGTTGAAAGGCAGGTGCCAGTATACATCAATCAGGGAGGCGGCGCCGAGTCACAATTCGCTCAAGGACTTTCTGGGTTCTCCTCACAAGGGCTCTCTAGCTCAGGATTTTCATCTCATGGACTTTCTAGCTCTGGACTTTCATCGCATGGAGTGTCTGGACATTATGAACACTCTCACTCTGGACACTCAGGGAGCGCTGTGTCCTCACAACAAGTTATTATCCACCACTAAAGCTTTTAAAATAAAAAAATTGTTATTCAGTCAGATCATGTCAGAAACGTTAACTGTAAAATAAAAAAATAATTAACAATGTTTTTTTCTCATTATATTTAACCCACTTTCATTATATATTTACTTACATAACATACGATTTTCCTACCCTTGGTTTACAAAATCAAATATAATTTTAGATTCCCAGAAATAGAACGCCAACAAGAGAAGAATGGGATAAACCTAAATTAACTAAATGTGAATGTATGAACAACATAAAACCCCAATAATAATATACAGGATGTCTCGTAGCTAGTAGCAAAGACTTTGTGGTTATCTTCTATATTCAATCTTAAATATAGAAAATATTCTTTATATTTTGGGTGAAATTTCGACAGTCACGGAGATAAGCGATATCAAAGTTTGCATTTTTTTCAATATTTTTTACTTATTTTCTATAAAATATTAGTGTCACTACAGTAACTTACACGGGATATTAAAAATTCATTCGCTTTAATTTAAGCCAAAAAAAATGATAAAAACGTTACAAAAGAAATCCAAATTTCCACTAAGTTTAAATAATTTTATTTGACTTATCAGGGCGAATAAATTTTTAATATTCCGAATACTTTACTGTAGTGATAGACTAATGTTTTACTGAAAATAGGGCAAAAATATTGAAGAGAAATGTAGACTTTGATGTCGCTTATCTCCGTTACTATCGACATTTTACCCAAAGTGTAAGTAATATTTTCTATTCAATAAAGCATGAAGAAGACTCCCCTAAAAAATATTGATAATAAAAATTTTAACATTTTGAAAACTGTTCTATAAATATAAAATTTAACAAATACCTTTACTTATTTTTAAATTTACAGCAAAATAATTTAGGCGTAAATTAAATAAATTAAATAAATTAAAATTTATTTGAAGTGAAATTATGTATTTATCAAGTATAAAAATAATCTAAAATTATATAAGATATTTTCAGTGGTTTCAGTGGGTCATCACACACACACCACCCAAATGAGTGGAGAAAACAGTTAAAAATAAGCAAACATAACTAACTAACTAATCAACCAGCACGCCATTTCCCCGCAGGGGTAGGCAGAGAGGATTGAACGCCGCACTCTTCTATCCTGGCACACCACTTTTGCTTCGACCACATTCATACATCTTCTTATACAAGTTCTATGATTGCTGAGGCTTTTAACAGTCTTCTAACATCCTCAAATACTTGTAGTATCTGATGGTGCCAAGTCTTTCGCGGACGCCCTATATTCCTGTTACCTTCAACACTCACCTCATATATTTTCTTAACCATCCTTTCCTCGTTCATACGTTCCACGTGACCAAACCATCTCAGCACTACATTAAGTACATGTTCTACTATATAAATAATCTTTGCATATGTAAATTTGCATACATATTAGTACATTTCACCCCAAGACCCTCAAATTAACACAAAAGACTATATAATATATGGTATTATATTGTGCAGTAAATTCCGGTCAAACGTGTCTGAAATAATTAAGATTTTCATTCAGAAATAATTTACCGCGAGGGTTGTTCAACTTAAGAACTTCGTTCACTCGCACTCTCTATCAAAAAGAACGGAATCTTTTGTTGATTTTTCACGCCTCGTAGTTTTTGCAATTAGTTTCATGTCTGAAATTGCGCCACCTACTGCGTAAATGTATTTCGTGAATTAAATTTAAAATGCATTACGTCCAAGGAGGCGAATTGCGCGATGATAAGGTCTAAATAAATACCGACGGTTTTGCAATGAACTTCTTAGAAGACCTATTTAAGTTGGTACCAAGAGCGCTGACCTTAAATACGGAATCCAGATTAGAATAATTTTCGACGAAGATTTTAAACATTTCATCACTATACCGAATATCATTTTAACAGGTTTTGTTTTGATTGAATGATCTGTGGATATTTAGTAATGAACTTTGCTTTTAGTTTTCTAAATACTACTGGCAAATAAAAATCACATCATGGAAAATTAATTAAAATTGACTAACCGTTTGAGCGTGAAAAAAAGTTACTGAAGACATTTTCACAAAATTAAAATCCTAAAATCTCTCAAAACAACGAATATTCCCTGTAGTTTTCAAATGTACTCGGGGATACCTACACACACTGGGTTATTTAGAAAACATTAATAACCTCGCAGGGCTATATATAATTTAATTAAGAGTCGAAAATGTTCAAGCAACCTTGACCTAATATCAATAGTTATGGAGATATGCGATATCTTAGTTTACATTCTTTTTTTAAATATTTCTGAATTATTTTTTTCTAAAACGTTGGACTATCATTACAGTAACTTATATATCGAATATGAAAAAATCATTCCCTTTAATATCTACGAGTCAAATAAAATAATAAAGACCTTACAATTCAAATTGGAAAACATTCCAGTTGGAATTTCTGCAGGGTTTTTGTCATTTTATTTAACTTGTATTGAAACGAATGAAGTTTTCGTAATCGAAATAAATTACTGTAATGAAAGTTCAAAGTTTTGTAAAAAATAAATCAGAAATATTGAAAAAAAATGCTAGCTTTGATATTGCATAACTCCACGACTATTAATATTAGGTCATGGCTGCTTGAACATTTTTGATTCATAATCCAGGCAGAGATATGCAAAGAAAAATAAAATATTCATCGAAGATTATTAATTTATAATGTACTGAATTCGAAGTTTTATAGGCTATAATATTATAGGAAACGAGATTTTGGAAGGGAAAGATATGTAAATCTAGAAATTAATTTATTCCAAATTAGTATCCTTGGTGTCAGCATTCAAAACAAATCATTTTTTGGATACAGCTGTCTTTGCTTCCATTGGTTCCAATTGTTGAAGTTTGGTTCATCGCATCATTAAAAAAAATATAGTATTAAAATAAACTGACTCTTGATTTCAGAGATGTTGCATAAAAAATCATATTAACCCTTAACCACCTACCATACGTCTCACAGACCCCGTCGAATTGATAATCGTGAATATTTTTGTGCCCAAGTTTCGTACTAACTTGTTAGTTCCTGTACCTTTTCCCCGCGCCCCTAAGTGTCGCGCAAGCGCTCGTACGTGCGTGCGTTTGCTTCAGGGGGTCTGAGAGACCTATGGTAGGTGGTTACGTAATTTTTTTTTAATCGTGTTTTTTATGGTTTTCCTTTAAAACGGCTCTTAGTGACAATAATATCGAGCGGTGTTTGGAACAAGATCTGTCAAAATCATGTTGGGCTAGATCATGTATTGGAAGAAAGTTGTGCATCTGATTCCGTATACGAAGAGCCAACTGTACTAGGTGTTAAAGAAAATTCTCCATCTCAACATCATTTGTCTTCAATTTTACGTGGATACGAAGAGTTTTCATCCGAAGATGATGATCTGAAATTCGATGGAGACCGTGGAAGAAGACTTATTTTGAAAGGAATTACTTTCGTTGGTCATCTGCCTCACCGTTTTTACGATTGAGAACTTTGCAGCATAATACAGTGCAGGGAAGAGAAGATAAAAAACCAGCATATCAGAGTTTCTTTCTTTGTCTTGTTCACTGGATATTTAGCAGCATTTTTTTAATGACGAATACAATGTGAAATTGCAACGTGTGAAATTGCAATAATGTGAAATTCAACGTATCCTCCACAGAAACGTGACCACCTCATCAGCAGTTCCATGTAGCAGCAGTGCTGAAGAAAGGTTGGCGGTTCGTAAAAATTGTTCAATTTGCAAATACACAAAGAAACGCAATACGCAATACATGTGTTTCGAATGTAAAGCACCAATTTGCCTTGAATGCTCAAACAAGCTGTGTTTTTGCTGACGTGTAAAACTATAAATTTAGAGCCTGCAATTATTTGTGATTTTATGGAGAAATTTTTTTTTTTATATGTTTGTTAATTATTCAACACTAAAAAAAAAGTTGTAAGAAGTTCCTATTCTACATGATAATTTTTGTGGATCTCACTTTTCAAATACATTAGTTTGTAAGCCTGAAATAAGAGGTATTGACAATTATTTATGATTAAAAGAAAAAAAATGCTGAATTTCATGTGTCTTATTTTCTAATTAAGAGTTCAATATGTTCCTCAATAGAATTTCAATTAAAAACAGAACCATTCTTTACTAAATTTTACCATTGTGAATTATTTTATTCGGGATTTTATTCGGGAGTCCCACAGACGTATGACAGGTGGTTGTGTAACAAAAATATATGTTAGGTGGTTAAGGGTTAAACATAACTTTTTTTTGCTATCTCTAAATTACTAGAATGTTTGACATTTTTGTGACTCATTTTTAAGGATAAAATAATTGTAAGAATTTTCAGTCAAAAAAATTAATTTTAACGAAAATTCCACCAAGTGACCGAGATCACTATATTTCAGAAAAATTATATGTAGGCATATACGGAATAATAAGTTGATTTATTTGAAGGCCGATAGTGAACATCTAAATATGAGTATTTTGTTTTTTGACTGCAAAGCGGAATTCTTCAGTTTATCAATGTTTGGTATAAATTATAAAAGTTTCTGGTATTATTTTATCTTATTTTATACGGAAATTATCTGCGCTCTGTAAAGATGCACGTAGATCATATTTTTAGATTGTTCGATTATTTTTCATCGCATTTTTTTAACCATCTAGTTATTCTGATATTGATGAGTCGACGAGAATATTATATCTAATACAAAACATTAGCATTTTTGTTTTAATTGGTTAAATACTTGCGCAACGTTTGAGGATGTAAGAAATGAACAATTGCCAAAATGAATTGAATTAATTATTTTTTCAACATCGCCTTTGCGTATTTGCAAAAAATAATTAACTATATAACAAATCGCTGGAATTGTGAATCTGTTAGTTCCGTGGCAATTTATCTACGACTAACATGATATATTTTGTAAGTGACGAGGTACTTTTAAAATAAAATAAAATAGGTCTTAAAATGAAAATTTTTATAAAATTTTGAGGTTCGATTACAATTTGATTATATTTAGATTTTAAAAAATGATTTTGATTTCTTGCGTAACTAGAGTGCGTGGATATGGATGGGACCACTTTGTCATCGCGTCTTAAAGATTTCGCGGTAATGGTCGAAATGCATTAGTCGGTCGTATACGTATAAAAGTAGAAATAATAAATTAAAACGAAAAACAATTTGCTTTGCGCTCATTTGAAGTTCAACCTTTACTCGAGTTCGAGATCAATGAATGGTATGAAAGGTCGTAAAAACATATTATCGTATTTCATAAATAATATTTAGGAACCCGCGCGAAACAGAAACCTTCCCTTAGCTACCCCATCCCTCCCATGTTATATTTGTATGTTACTTTATGAAGGATTGTTCAGTTTAACTTTTGGATCCTGAGGAAAATATTGTTATTCCGCTTTATTCCCGCTAATATCTCACCATTCCCTTGCCTGGACCAAATTTTGTTAACATCGTTATTATTTAGGCTTTGCACAAAACAATGGCACCCTGACTCCCCCCTTCTAAGCGTCTATTTTAAATTTTAAGGTTTTAGATTATAAAGAGATTTTCGACTCTAAACAAAGTCTGAGACACAGAATTTTCTCCCATAAGATTCTCTGAAAAAAACTCTCGGCCAACTAGGCCATCATGTTTACACCACATTCAGAGGTTTGCTGTTCATGCCTTACTTTACTTTTGTCCTACTTAAAATGTCGAATGTCATAGATCTTTCCGTCAGTTAGGTGAATTTGAATCTTCAAAATGGAATAAATGTTAATACTTTAACTTTCTTTAATGATTAATGAATTTTTCAGAATAGATAGTTATAGGGATCGATAGTTATTGGTTCTTTTTACTCCCCTTGTTTATATTAACTACAGACAAAACTCATACTTGTGGCGAACTTGCAACGAATTTAACGCACTCACAAAAAAGCATAATTTAGACATATTTCAAAATAACCCTACTCATGTGGGACGCTTGCTTTCCGATCCATTTTTCAAATAAAACATATGTTATTATTTTCCACAAAATCAATTATATATAGTTTCATCAATATACTATATCATACATATGTACACTATGCAAATATGATATTTTGTAACTACTAGTGAAAACCTGTAATTGGCCTTTTTTATGTATCACATTCTTTGTATTTTATTAATTATTGTCAGCCGTTGGTTTTCCGAATACATATAAATATAAATAAAAGTTCGTGCGCACATCAACGTGTGTACTAGTTTTTATGTCTTTCTAACATCTCAAGATGTTCCAGATCGAAACCTTAACGTATGTACATTTTACTGAGATGTATCTCAACTAAACTCAACGGGATTCTTTAATCGTGACTTCTTTCATGGATACGGGCTTTGAGATTTGTAGTACTACGTTCATCCAATTATTTAATGTTTCAGGTATGCATTGGTTTCTTAAGTCTCTTGACTTCTTCTCACTCGCTGGGCAGCGAAGCCCAAGGCGGTGGTCTCTCCAGCAGCGGGCATGGTGCATCCACCAAGATTACCTCCAACAAAGTACAAGCAACGATGCCCCGAATGTACCCTGCCACAATGAACAGGCCCGTTTCTAAACCAATGGCCAAATCGTACAGCGTTATCGTGGAGAAGCCGTTGCTTGTCACCATCAGGCGACCAGCCCTAGTCCCCACAGCAGTTCCCCGATCAATAGTCGTGGAAAATAAAGATCCAGTTCGTGTCAAACAGGACACCTCTGACCGCTTGTCCCATTCTAAAGCTTTCTCGAATCTCGGACCTTCGGCAGGGCTTCACTCTGCTCATGCCTCAATAAGAAAACTTGTGTACCATCACTCACCTAGCCTGACCTATTAAAAATTCTTATGTTATGTTTTGGACCTACTCGTAATTTTGTTATTAATATAATAGTAGACGCTACGTTAGACGTACAGTAGACTCTCGATTATCAAAGACCGTAGGGAAAAAAATTAACTGAATGATTTCCGCAAAAAATTACATTGTACAAAAATAACATTGAACGCACTCAAGTAATAATTTTAATATTATCGACTCCGGAACACCAGTGTTTTTAATCTTTTTATGTTTATATTATCAAATCGAATCTATGAAGATCGACTTGCCTTTTTCAAGATGCACAAACTTGAGTCCCGACGGAAAATATGCGATCTCGTTGTGCTACACAAGGTTCTCAGCGGAGCTATTGATTCTCTTTCTCTATCTGACATAAATTTGCACGTTAAACCACGTATAAGAAACCCGGAGTTCTTTAGAATAAGCCAGCACACTAATAATGTTGGTTACTTTTCTCCCATCACAAGGTTGTGTCGCACATATAATATGTATTGTGCTGACCCTAACATTGATGCTGATATTCTTGCAGATACCTTATCTTCGTTCAAAAGCTCACTCATACACAACATCCATTTTCTAAACGATGACCTGAACCTATAAATCCATTAAATCAATTATTAATTAAATACTAATCGCACTACATTCAAACACTAAATATACAATATACTTAATACTAACACTAAATATAAAATATACTTAAATGCAAAAATACATGTTACTAGAGCGTGCCGAAGACACTTGCAATTGAGATAATGGGCATAGTCTTCATTTATAATGTTTTATTAGAGTATTATGTACCTATTATCCTGTTAGTGTCTCTAATAAATATAAAAAAAACTTTTAATCTAAATACAATAATTTCGTTATCTGTCCGTAACTTGCTGGAATGACAACTTTAGATAATTTGAGTGCGACACACACAATCAGCGCGCGGCTTGTCGCTATTAATTATTATTATTTCCCGTGATTTTTCACTGGTGTGCGGCTATTTTATGCCATTAATTAAGCCAATAAACTGTAATGAACAATTATGTCGAGGGCAGAAAGCCAAAAAGGCGTTAGTGGTTATTTCGAACTTTACAGGAGAGCAATAGGAAGTTCTGTCAATCTGATTTTGTCAATATTTATTTTATTATTAAAAAAATTCCATACTTGTTAATTCAAAACAAATATAGAAATCGTTTAATAATAAAAGAAACATTGACAAAATTAGATTGACAGAACTTTCTTTTGCTCTCCTGTAAAGTTAGAAATAATTACTAACGCCCTACTGGCTTTCTACCCTCGATATTATCATTTCAATCAATATTCAGAAATGCAATTAAATATTTTCGATACGGAGAATGTAACCCGGTATTAAAATATTGTAACGAGATGATAAAATACGGAGAAATTACGCACAATCCATAACATTCTGGGACGCCTCACAACACTCTGAAAATGACTGGTACAATCTCGACAACACTGGAACGATCGAAGAAATACTCGTAATTTATAGAATAGTCTCGAAGATTCGAAAAACCAACGTATTTTGTATGTAAGGCGAAGCCAGTGCCGCGCGGAGCAGTCATTAGCGAAATATCAGGCGATTTGAGCGATTTGAATAACGTGCGATATTTCGCTAATGACTGCTCCGCGCGGCACTGGCTTCGCTTTTTATACGAAATACGTTAGTTTTTCGAATCTTCGAGACTATTCTATACATTACTAGTAAATTAGTGTGAATATAGAAACAATGAAATAATACGTGTGTGAATTGTAACAGTGCTCCGATATACTTTTTGATTAGCGACTTTGGTGAATAAATAAAAACCTTATTTTAATTGTTTTAATGTTTTCATTTGCCTTCCACAGCCTCATCCCGTGACAATATTTAATTTGCTACTAACACTGTTTTTTTAATTTCTAATTTATTTAATTTTCTACAGTAAAAAGTGTTTTATTTTTATTACTATTAATAATGTTATAAAAAAGATTTATTTGCAAATATTTCCAGCCGATTCGAAAATAGGTGTATCCGCTCCAGCTGCATTATGAACAAGATATGCTTTATTAATAATACAAATTACAGTACAGCAGGTAAAAATGTAGAACAAAGTATTGCAATATGAAGTAGGACTGCTGTTAATTTATGAAACGGCCAGTCCGCAACAGTATTTCGAGGGATTTTCTTGCGTCCATTTTTAATGAGCGCTATTCTTTCAATTCGCGCACCTCCATTCTTCGCCATCCACCCTTCCGGCTTCCGGGAACAAAACCGGAACGTCACCAACTGGCGGTGGATGAAAAATCCGCGTCATTTAATATTTATTGAATTATTTATTGAACTTCGAGGTTTTCACGGTCGACGTGTACCTGCAGTGTGTTCTGCTGAGAATTTTATGGACGTTCATCCTAAACTGTGGATTTAAAAAGGCAAAAATTTTAAAGATTATTCGGTCATTTATATTTTTTGGAACTATGTATCATGTTTAATAAAATACTTCTTGAAGAACAATTAATTGCGGTGTGATATATCACATCTTCAAAGACATCGATTTCTCTATTTTACAGTCTAATTTTCTCTTTCTTGATAGTGATGGTTAAACCGCTTTTTAACCGGTTATTTTCGGTATAGTTATTTGTAATTTATATCTGATTGTATCGATGATTACTAACTTATATATAATTGTTATCTGGTACCGATGGTTGTCCATTGAATTAAAAAAAAATACTTGCCAATCGTCAATGCAATGAGGTACAAATCTCAAATAACGGTTAGTATGTCACCGGTTAAAATATCATCACCTTTTCTTAAGTACTTCGCTCCCATAACACAATCTCAATGGATTAACTTAAAAATAATGTCCACAAATAGTTTTTTTTAAGCAAATTTAACTATATGGTACTATATCCATGGATATAATAAACTGTACTGTAGATATGTTACAAGCATGAAATCGTGGCAATTCAAAAAAAAGGTAATTGCCTTACTTGCATTCGTTATCGAATGGACCTTCTTTGTTATTGGACAAGACGACACACCGAAAAAAGAGTCCCGGAGAAAATGGAACACAGTATCGTGCACTTTTCTAAGAATTAGTAGGTATGTTATTTTAGTCACCATGACTTCAAATTACAAATTTTTCCGCATTTGCTACATTTGAAATCAGGATATTACGGGAATGACGTATCTATTTATAATACGTCAATATCTATGTATTTTTATGTTTTAATTTGCATTGAAAAAAATTTGGTTATATTTATTCTAATCGTTAATTTTATTTATCCTAAAAATATTATAAATACTCTTAAAAACAATATTTTATAGCAGGAAATATTTGAGTGTATCAGAGATGTTATGTGTATTGAATTTTCATTTTTATATTTAAACATATCGATGGAAATATATACATTTTAAAAATATTTTCATTGATGATGCATTGCAAATTTGAATAGAATTCTGTAAAAGATTTGCATTCCTAGTAAGGCACTGTAATATGAGAATATCGACCTCGATAACGTTTATTTTTCTTTTCACAAATACCTCACTTAAAAGACAAACTTCTTTCATAATACATAGGTCGTTCCTCGCCAGCGACATCTATACAACACAAGACATAACAATCATACGGAATTATTAATGCTCGAATCACGTATGGACATCCGCGTGGTCACATACGTTGTTAATAGATAGCGTCGTTCTATCGTTTTAATTGAGAGGTCGTTCGTACTAATCACTTGTTGTCAATTAAAGACATTTTTCCCTATAATTATTTCACTACACTTTTCTAGAATAGCAGATATATTCCTTTTAACAGGACATACTGGAAAATTCATATTTTTGTACATTTACAAGCTACTCTGAGAATCATAATTCATCACATCTGAAATTTTATCTTCTTCTTCATCCTTTTAATAGACCTGTGTAGTCTGTTCTCCAAAGTCTGTTCTCGCATCATGTGAGGTAGACTCCCAGCTGTCCTTCCGTCTATGGGAGGTCTTTCGTGAGGACGAGTTCCGTGAGGCTGACTATGTAGTGCGATATAAGGGAGTCTGGTGCTGTCCATTCTCTGGACACGACCTTACCAGTCCCTCCTTTGCTGTCTATTCCATCGCACGATGTTCTAATCTTCACATATCTTTCTATTCTGGTGTTCCTCATGCGATTCTCAGAGTCTTCCTCATGGAATTCCTCAATGTTTGTTTTGTCCTGATTGCGTCATTAATGGTCTTACGCATGCTTTACAGATTCTCATCTTGTTCTTTATGGCCATATCCTCAGATCCTCTAACCAAATCTACGCGTAGATATCTGATGGTGCCGACCTGTTCTACGGGTTTATTGTCTACGGTCAGGATACATGTTTTGAGTGTTTTAGAGAAGGTTATACATATAGTCTTTTCGGTAGCAATTGCCGTGTTGTATTTCTTATATGCATTGTGTAGTCTATGAAGCATTATTTGTAAGTCATTATATTTCTCCGCTATGATTATAGAATCGTCTGCAAAGCATACCACACTGACAATTTTCTTTACCATATATCGTAGTTTGAGCGATTGCATCTTCTCTATTCTCTTTTCATCCATTACCAAATTGAATGAAAATGGAATTAAACCACCTCCTTGTCGTACGTCTATCATTGTTGGAATTGTATTATTTTTATAATCACTTTTATATTAAATTTATTACCACTTTTAACTCCGGTATTGCCTCGCATGTTTAATTCTCTATTTGTATTAATTACTTCCGGAGGTATTGTATTACGTATTAGAATTTTTATTATATCCTTTTATTGTAATCATATCCTATTTCATTCATTTTATATATATTACATCCTTTTGTTTTTGTACATGGGGTACATAAGGCAAATATAGGCAGTGGTTTTATATTCGGTTGCCGTTTCTTTAATTTGTCTGACAATAAGTATTGCATCTGTTGTCGACCAATTTTTTTCTAAATCCTTATTGTTCTTCTTTCTTTTTGGAAATAAGAAAGAGTGTAAATAGTAAAGTGAATATTATAAATAATCAGGTCCTTTTTGCAAATAGTTATCTTTTAAATTTATTTTCATATTAATTAGGTACTTTATATTATTATTTTCCATATATAACTTTTTAATATTTTGATTTATACTTCGATTTTTAAATATTATTTTTGTTTTCCTGATGAAGAAGCCATTGGCTTTGAAACATGTTGATTTTTTTCAATAAATAAGTGGTTTAAACAAAGTTAATTTATATTAATTATGATTCCATTTATGATTATTTCTATTTTAATGGAGGTAGGTCATTGAAATTCATAGGTGTTAGTCCAGTGTGTAGAATATTTTGGCCACTTGTATATTTATTTGTTGACAAAATTTGGTAAGACCGAAACAGCCATAAAAATGATATTGGTCAGAATCCTTTTTTTCAAATTTTTTCTAAAACCTCTTTCATTGAGTAATTAAGCGTACTAGAGTAATTAAACATCGATCAGTATCTATCTTCAACTATACGATATCTAATTCTCAGCTATCATGTTTCCAAGCGTGAACACAGGGTTATTTGAAAAACATTAATAACCTCGTAGAACTTTCTGTTTTGATAATGAGTCGAAAATGTCCGAGCAACCATGACCTAATATCAATAGTTATGAAAATATGTGACATGAAATTTTGCATTTTTTTCCCATATTTCTTGCCTTATTTTTTGTAAAACGTTGGACTATATAGTAACTTGTATCAAATATGAAAAATTCTTTAATACAAGTCAAATAAAATAATAAAAACCTCCAAATTCTAAGTGGAAAATATTCCAATTGGAATTTTTGCAGAGTTTTTATTATTTTACTTAACTTGTATTGACACGAATAAATTTTTCGTAATCGATATAAGTTACTGTAATAATGTCCAATATTTTACAAAAAATTAATCAGAAATATTGATAAAAATACAAACTTTGATGTGGCATATCTCCGTAACTATTGACATTAGGTCATGGTTGCTAGAACATTTTCGACTCATAATCAAAGCAGGAATATAGTCTTGCGAGGTTATTAATGTTTTCCTTATAACCCTATATATCTGTTTGCTCGCGAATAATTATACTACTCAGTACGCACGAAATGCAATGTTGGAAGACATTACATTCCGTACCTACCTTATTATTTATTTGTTAACATTATTTAATGTAGAATTCTGTAAAATTTATACAGATATTTCACCTTCAATTTGACTACACATTTTACAACACTAATTGTTGTTCTCTCACCTTGGAGATAATTGAAGCACTTATCTGAGAAAAATAATTATTTGGTTGGCCAGTTATGGTCCAAAAATAAATAAAAACTCTCATGGTTTCATGGTATTATCAGAAAGATATTTATTATACCGTATTATTAAATCATTATTTATAATCCAATATTATCAAATCAATCTCTTCCAGGTCTGAGCGGAAGAATTAGATATATTTCACATCTTTTGTTTTGTGTTTTTTGGGGTATTATACCTTGTTTTTACTGAAAATGGCATGATACCTCAGAAAAACACAACGCAGAAGAGATCAGAAAACCTAAGGACATTTTTACATTTCATCACTTTGTGAAAGTTAATTGAATTAAAATGTTAAACAACTGCTATATTTAAATTTGAGATGGCGAAACTGGTATTAAATGGTAATTAATTAGCGCAACCTGTCGTTTTTTTTCCCCCGCTGCTTTTTAGCAAGTCAAATTTAAATAATTTAACCTGTATATAGGTCACCATCCCTCAACCAACGTATCTGGCCTCATTTCAATACTAGACAAGACATTATTAATACAATTTATATCGCCTACGACAAAAGATTAACCTATAAAAATAAACGGGAAGTAAAAATCATATTAAAATTAGTCAAAATGTTCCACAAAAATCGAAATGAATAAATAAGATTATTCAGATAGTGTTTCGTGTATTCTTAAAGAGATTGATAGTCATCAAAAATTATTATTTAATTAGTAATTTTTATACCCAAGTATAGAAAAATACTACAAAATATATGTATTGTCACGGATCGTGGCTGCGGGGAGTCAAATGAAAATACTGGTATTTAATTATTGTTTTATAAATTATTAAATGATTAACTAATTATTAAGTACAAAGTCACTGAATACAAATCAAACTTAACGCAATTCTTTAAATCAAACTATTTCGTAATATATCACTCCTATATATAACACTTTATTTAACATTCACTTGACTATATTCCATCTGATTCTCGCACGCATTTATTTATTTCGCCACTGAGGTAAGCACTCACCTGATTATTTCACTCCACAATTTCACGACTGGGCACACCTGGCCGTCGTTCGCGACGCACTTCGCACTGAACGATCTATCAAAACACGACTTTCGCTGGGGTTTATTCCCGGCATATGTACCAAAATGCTGGTAAATTCGAACTTTCGAAAGGATTATTTTTCATTCTAGTTTTTAGGAGAAGGTTCCCGTCGCTTCTAAGCTGTTCTAGTCATTTTTAGATGTGTCCCAAAGGTTGTAGATAATTGTAGACCGTTCTAGATCACTATAGTGTTTTGACTTAGGATTTTGACAAGGGATTTGGACAATGCGCTATTCCTTCTGCTTGCCGTTTCGTCACAGTATTATAACGGAATCGTGGTGGCGAGGGCCAAATCAAACACTTACGTTAAGTAATTTTTTATTAATTAACTAAAATCGATGAAAACGATTTTAATTGGAGATCTGTTCTGTAATTTGCACTAAATCTCATACTACTCACTCGTGAATCTTCCTCTTGTATCTAAAAATTGTGATTCACATCGTTTGTAACGCTCTGGTCACTATCGAACACTTCTCACACGTCGGTAGATATTTGATAGCTGGTCAGATATCCACACTGAAATCGACCGTCGCAGTCTGTTTCGCTTCATTTGTGACTTGGACAATTATCAAAATTGTACTGCTATTGCCTTGCGTCTTGTGCGTAATGTACCTGTACTCTCGATATTCCGGGTACTACCAACAATTTGTAATTTACTGTGACTAATTGATTGTGCTGTAAAATCCTCGATTACGTGTAGGTAATTATTTTCGATTCTACAATCTCTTGACAGTATTATGAATGTATTATTTTGTTAAGTAAAATTCTGCACTGATAAATCTATGTATGTGAAATTCACTAAAGCTGTCATCATCATCATCATTGTCTTCTTTCCTTGCGCTTCCATCTGTCCCTGCCTCGCGTAGGTCACCTAGGCATAAAGTGATCTGTTGAGCATACTTTTGCTGTTTGTTCGAGATGAGCCTGGGTGGAACCAGGTGCTGCGTTCTATCCGGAGTTTCCAAGAGTCGAATCCTAGATTCCACTTGGCAGTCGTTCCAATGGCATTTACAAGCAGGGCCGGATTTAGATTTGATAAGACTATAAGCCACATATTTGAGATACCTATGGAGCCTTTTGTAAGTCCAGATGTGTCAGTGCCAAATATGATTTTCGGATACCTAGAGGATTGAACTGAAATACAATTAAGAATTATATAGATAGTGAAATAATAAATCTTCAGCTTAAAATCATTTTTATTCATAACAAAATTAAAAATGAAAGCTAAAAAGAAACAAAAGTTTTTTCTGTGTACAGTTTTCTGGGATATTCTGCCGTGTATATATGACCTCTCTGGTCAACGTTTCGGATCCCATTGCAGGGTCCATCATCAGGGCTGATGTGATGAGTGAGTGTTGAAGTGTAGGTTAAGTATTGCCTTGCAATACCGTACCGAAGTCAGGGTTTCCAAAAAAACTACAGGACTTTCTCGAACACCTCAACACGCTGCACAAGAAATTAAAATTCACCATGTAGATAAAAGAAGAAATACTTAACCTACACTTCAACACTCACTCATCACATCAGCCCTGATGATGGAACCTGCAATGGGATCCGAAACGTTGGCCAGAGAGGTCATATATACACGGCAGAATATCCCAGAAAACTATACACAGAAGATTCTGAACGGCCGTATAAACCTAAGGATATTTTTAAGAAACAAAAGTTATTTTAAAAGGTACAATTTGAAAAGGCTTAAGCCATGTATTCACTAGGGGACAAATTGTCCCTCAACAGCACGCGCGGCATAGAGTCTACGTGACGTTGCAACGTCGTGCACTGTTCGCGACCTCGCGCACAACATAGCGCGGCATTTCTACGTGCCGTGGCAACGTTGCCATGCGCACGGTACCCGAGCGTACTCACTGCAACATTCCGCGGAGCGTCAGTACCACGTGGTATGTTTACAAGTGAATACGCATGCGCTGTATCTGTCAAGATGACAATGCGGGGAAACGAAATCGTTCTCGAACCCATCGAGCTGTATCGATCGAAGATCGCATAGAATGTTCGTCCTTCTTTCTCTTTGCAGTAAATAATTTCGCATTCTCCTCTTACTTTTCGATAAACTCATTAACATAAACAGAAAACAGATACGCGGCTATCATCATAACCTCATAGGGCGATATATTTCCGCGACGTCTGGAAAACAATAATTATTTGCAAAAAGGACCCTGTTTTTAATAATATTCAATTTACTACAGTAAAACCTCGTTAATTTGAAATTGCGACCCAAAAAAACATTTTAAATTGCGCAGAACCCCGTTTTCGCCAAATGAGATACCGCAGCTGTCATCCATAACCTCATCGGATGACATTTCCGCGACAAGATATGCGAGTCCCGGTGTGTACACGTCAAATGTCCGCGTCATTGTCCCCGAAACATGAGCGTAGATGTTGATGCGTGATGATGATGAGACATGTCGAGCGGAATGTTTCGCGATTTGTCCCCTAGTGAATACATGGCTTTATTATCTAATCTTTTGAAACATGTTATGGATTAAGGAATTATGTTAAACTAAAATATATTCTTTTTTGCCTTTGCCAGAGCAAAGTCACTGACGACATCATCAAATGATAAACTCCGTAGTTTGTCACTTTCTATTAACATGAGACAGGAAATATAATTTATTTTGAGTCATTGTTGTTCTAAAATCATTTTTTATCCTCTTCAGCTGAAAAAATATCTTTCTAAGAAACAATCTCAAAACTAGGCACAATAGCGCTTTGTTCTTCGAAAAGACGCGCTAAAAAATTAGATGAAGAGTTTGACGTCCCGGACGTGCGGCGTTGGGACAAATAAAGCGGGCTACTCACTCACCTGCCGCAGGGGCAATCTAGGGCGTAAAAGTGGGGATGACCCTCATATTTTGATGTGTATAGTCAATACACATCACAACTTCCCTACTTTTACACCCTAGATTGCCCCTGCGGCGGGTGGGTGAGTAACCTCCCGCAGCCCCAACACGTGACAGTATAAAGAAAAGAGGAAATAAAACATAACTAATAAATAATAATAAAATAATAATATTAATATATATTTAAAAAAAATTAAAAATAAACAATCAGCATACTGTGGTCTATAAATAATTTATATGTATATAAATAATATATACCTACCTACAATTCTAAAATAAGTCAACTACCTACAAGTTCTAAAATAATAAAAATAAAAAAATTCTAAAATAATAAAAATAGCTAAAAATATAAAAGTGTACAACTGTAAGAGCCTACTAAGGCGTTTATAATAATATTAATAATAATTATAAAATAATTTACAAGCAAAAATTGATATGGTGATTCGGTTTCTTGTTACAATACAGATATACTGTATTATACTACTCGTGTTTAAAGCTGCTTTAAAATGCTGCACAGATAAAATATATCATGTAAATGTAATCCATTTTGACATGCAACTAATGCCTACAGGCGTCGGAGCCACAATAGGAAGATGATGGAGTATCACATAAATACGAGTAGGTAATAGAGAAACAAACCGTCGCAAAAATTATGCATATTTAAATTTCTGTCTTGATTGTTCAAACCTTCTGAATCGATTAAATATCGTAAATTAAAGTGTTTTATAGAATGTTTGTTCCCTGCCTTTTTCTTTGAACTCTGAACTGAGAGTTTAATCACACATGATATCTACATTATTAACACACTCTGTTTTGTTAGTCACGCGATCGTCCGTCTTTTTTAAATTTAAAATTCCATGTTTTATTACTTTCATTCCATGTACAAACATTTCCCCACTTGCTCGTCACCATATTAAACGGTTGATCGATATGGTAAATAAAATACTCCATTCTACTATAAGACTGAGACAATTTTTTCAAATATTTGAAATATATGTAAGCTGACACGCTTCGTACTTAAAACGACGGCGACGGTCCGTACGTAAACTGAGAGATCTATAATACAAAAACGCAGATTTACAGTAGAGCTGTTTTATGTTTGACTTTACATACAAAATTGAAAAAAAATTAATTACTTTTTACAATTCTCTAAATAATTATAATTTTTTTTAAATTATTTAGATAGTATTTTGTATCTAGGTATTTATTTCGTAGAAAAAGTAAGAATAAAGGTACAGATACACATGCTTCTTTACTGGCATGCTAATGAGCATGCCACTAATAAGCATGCCCTAACAACTGTACACACTTGCTCATTACTGGCATGCTTATTAGAGGCATGCTCATAAATAAGCATGCCCAAAGCTAACAATCAAACACACATGCTTATTAGTGGCATGCTCTTGTCATAGAATAGAGACGCTCTTGTTCAAAATGGAAACTTTGCAAACTGAAATAGAAAATTCAAGTGAACCAATAAATCAAAAAAGTTCCCCAGTTTCCATCCGCACATTTTTGATTTTAGTTTGCCTATTAATAAAGTTTCGTAAACATTATTTCTCACTACATTATTTTTACACAACGGTGACCGAGTATTCCACAGACATTCGTAATTCCTATAATAAGACACGAAAAGTAATGTTTTATCATCTCCCCAACGCGCGGCGCCATATTTGTTTCATTTGTCGCGGACTGAGAAGATCGCATTGATAATACTAGCCGCGAAGCCCGCGAATGACATAAGCATGCTCATAAATAAGCAAGTCTGTTCACACATGCTCCAAAGATACCCCTTCTCTATGGTGAATGACAGTGGCATGCTTATAAATCAACCGGCGGTTGATTTTTGAGCATGCCACTAGGTGGCATGCTCATTTCTAGCAATGTGCGTACACACATGCCACTAATAAGCATGCCACTGTCAAAGTCGATACTGCGCATGCTCACGTGCCACTAAAGAAGCATGTGTATCAGACGCCTAAAGCAATAAGTAAAAAATGAATTTATTAGTACATGTATGTATTGAGTATGAGTTAACGTAGGGGCCGTCGAAATAATCCCTGGACATTTCGATGCTAATTATTTCATCCCCTTAACAGAATATTGGCGTTATATCAAAGTAGTCGGAAGTATGGGACGTATTTTTCAAACATTCCTTTCCCGAATCAACGGTAAATATGTTTCTCATTCTACCGTTTTTTTCTGCTAGAATAAAAAGTCTTTTTTTAAACTTTTTAATGTAGATACATAATTTTTTATGACCTATTACATAATTGATTGGTGATATTTACAACGGAAAAGTAATCGCCCCAATAGCGCATTATTGTCGATGATAATTTAGATAGTTCTGATTTTCATACTTCGGACACAGTGGGAAATGATGGGAGTGTCGGGTGTCACGCTGCTAGACAAAGTTCGAAATGAGCACACAAGAGGCGGCTTTAAAATCGCCCCAATTAAAGACAAAACCAAAGAGAATCGTCTACGATGGAGTAGTCACGCCCAGAGACGCCCAGAAGACCATACGGCGAAGCTTGCCCTAAACCTGCCAACCACAAAACGTAAACGTGGAAGACCGCCCGCCACTTGGTTGGCGACGGTCGAAAAACACCCAAAAGAAGACCAACTCGACGACAGCGGCACACAACCGTGCTCAGCGGAGAAAGCGGCCGAGGGAGGCCGACCCCAGTAAATGGGACTAACAGTGTAGAAAAAAGAAGAATAATTTTCAATCTTACGTTTCAATCTTCAACATTTTTTTTAAATATAGATGCGAACACGGAATACGTGTCACATCAATATTCTTACTATTTTCAAACTAAGCCAAAAGCCTGTGCTATGAAAATAGAACTAATTTGCTAGTGTCCTGGAATGGAGCTCGAACCACCGACCACCAAATCCCTAGGCGAGCGTCATAACCACTACACCAACAAGCTACTCTTCATTTAATTCAATTTACAATCATCGTAAAGGGGAAGATTCAGGTGAAAAACTAACTAATAAAAAACAAGTTTTTATTATACTCCCTTTCTCATTGAAACATGTTTCGCGCCTACTACAATATATAAAACGTTAAAATTTCGAAAAATCCAAAATTATACTATAATCAATTAATAATGTATATTACAGATGTCTCACAGAGACGAAACTGTATTTTTAAGGGAGAGTAGGTATAGAAGTATTTTTGGGTGTACATAGGACTTACGACCTATCGTACGGTTGGCTTAAATGATCACTTTACACATATGGAACGTTCACCATTTCCACCCATGATAGAATACCATGTCTACTAATTTTTTGGAAGTTGTATATATTTAAATTATACGCCACGTTTCACATGTGAGTTGCAAGGATCCTCAACGCGGCCGGCCCCAAAGCTTTTTCGTTGCCATTGAATGACCACAGATGTCGCCAAATGAGACATCTATATTTTATTTGCAATTTTTTAGCTATATACTTTATCTGTCTAATGGAATTAATCTGAATTCCTATCATTTACACTAGGATACGCCAGACATATTATTTCAATTTTTTTAAACTCCTTTTTTACCAGTATTTTCATTCAGAATATTTTGATTATGTCCAAATTTTTCAGAACAGAACTGGATTTTATTGTCACAGGGACATCAATAATCAATTCGTCTCTGTGAGACATCTATAATATACATTAATTGATTATTGATGTCCGTGTGACAAAAAAATCCAGTTCTGTTCTGAAAAATTTGGACATACCTACTCAAAATATTATACTATAATCATTAAAAAAATTTAAACGAAAATTTGTTAGATCATTTTTATCGTCGCCACGAGTCTGCCTGCAAAGTTTCAGCTCGATTGGATCACGGGAAAAGGGTTAAAAATCGATCCAAAGATCCAAAGCAGACAAGCAGACGCTACGAGTTAAAAGAAAGGGAGTAGAAATAGGTTTTTTTGTTACTCAACCACAGAAAATAATTAAATTTCCAAAATGCTGGTGGTCTTGTATATCTTGCACACAAATAAGGGTATGCAATTTGGTCGGTAACTTTTGATAGGAGAGGGCAAAAAATTACACACACAATAATTCCTTATTGTTCTGACATTTCGATGTCAGGTGATGTAGTCGAGTGGTATTGTTGTATTTGAGCGGTTATTGTTGAGGAATTGTTGTAAAATGTGTTTATATTCGTGCACGGAATGACTTAATCGTTGCATTACCAGTGATATTAATTTATCATTAAAACAGAGATAATTATTAATAGTAATGTATTACCAACTCTCATATCTGGACTGTTATTTAAGTACTAAAATTATCGACAAACGAAACAGGGATTTAAAATAATAACAACATTGTCGAATAATTTGAATTACTTATTTAATTAATACTATTTATCAATTATAAATGACTTTGTATGTTGATTTAAATAGTCAAATTAAGTAAAACAATTAATGATTTAAGATCATTAATAATCAATTAATAATTTATATAGTCACTAAGGCGCTTAGGTGGAAAATCTTTATTCGATAAAATGAGGAATGAACAAATTAGAAGTTAATGCAATGCTGGCTGTAGATAGAATAAAGAAAGGACTGCTGAAATGGTTTGATCATGTAGAACGTATGAGCGAGGAGAGGATAGTTAAGAAAATACATGGGGTAAGTATTGAAAGCAACAGGAATAGAGGGCATGAGAAGGTACCAATGTAGCCGAAGCAAAAGTGGTACGCCAGGATAGAAGAATGCGGCTATATGCCTATTCCTACGGAGAAATGGGGCGTATGGTTAGTTACTTAGTTCAATCACAGTAATATCTTTTATATAGACTCAAAGCTGAATAAATATAGGTCTAACACAATCAAAAGGCCATTTCCCAGCGTTGTCCGGTATGGAGAAAGTTCGGGGTTGTGTGGTCTGGCAGGCCCGTATTACATACGCCTCATTATGATACTCCAAATAAATATATATTTTTTAGTTTAAAAAAGGTTACTTACTTACTAGAGAAACTTCTTTTGTGTTCATTTTTTGCATTGTAACAACACACATATTTTTATTTTACACTAAGTCAGTACAACAAAATAAACATTCAATCAAACACGTAAACAAAAACCACATATTACTCGGATAGCGCATCGGAATCACTGGTCGAATCTTTACTACTCTCATCCGTCTCTGAAGCAATGTTTATAATCAAATTATCCATAGATGAGTCCTTTCTCAGATCACTACTTTTATACGCTTCTTCAATTGTTTTTACATGCCTGCGACATTTTTCCAATTCTTTTTTAATTATAATTTTTACATAAATTTTCAAGTTTTTTCTGTTTTTCAGCTAAAGTCTCCGTGTTGATTGATTCTTCAGCCAATCTACCTTTAATATCCCCCCAAACTAGTTCTATGGAATTTAAATCCGCATGATAAGGTGGAAGTCGTAAAACATCATGACCATGTAATTTTACAATATCGTCTATTTTGTATTGTTTTTCTATAGGTGCAGTTTTTAAGTAAAAATAAGTCGGTTTTTGTAGTTTTTTTGTCAAATGATACTTTAGTTATTGTAAGCCAGTTCTTGATATATTGTTTGAGATAAAGGCTGATGGTTTTTTATTTAATTGCACAGAATGATAGCTGGCGTTATCATACATTATCATTACGATGAAACTTCTCGGAGGTATGTTTGGCAGCAATTTCTCCGTAATCCATGAAGTTGTGAAATTTCATATCATCGTGATAATCACCACTTTTTTGCTTTGATTTAAAAATCAGCAAAGCTTCTGCTACAAATCCAGATTCTCCCCCTGCATTCACGATTATTAATGGAGAACCCTTTCCAATTCGTTGCAGTACCTACCCCTTTTTCGGTGTCCAATTGCCAACATGATGATGCGGAATGACCAACATTAACATAATATGCTTCATCTTCGTTCTTTCCTTTTATATTTTGAACTAGTTTCCAAAAAGCGGTCTCTCCAAGAAACAATCTCCAATCTTTCGATAAACATTTTACGCCTTGATTGACATTTCTTTCAACGAAAACCAAGTTGAACGAGCAGTTTCCTCAAATACCTATTCTCTGCCGCATTCTAAAATATCGCAATCTGTTAATGCCTTTAAAAAATCGTCAACAATAATTGTCTTCTTATGTGAAACTAATTTCTTATTGAGGCAAAAAGGCAAAAAAATTTTGGCAGAAAATTTTTTATTTTTATTTTTGGTGGGTATTTAAATAAAAGGATAGTTTTATAAAAATTTTTTCATGAAATATAATTTTCTACATTTAAGTCTTAAAATTAATTAATTTCCCATATAAATCTTTGATTCATTAATTATGATGGATTAATTGAATAATTAGTACCTAAATTGATTCATGTATTGCCATCGAGAATCATCTGTGTGCAAAATTTCAAGTCCAAGCTCAATTGGACGTTGGCAAGCGGGTAAAATATCGATTATAAGATTCCGCCCAGACAAACAGATAAATAAGGGTGTCTTTTTAAACGCAGAGAACTTTAACGAAACCTGTTAACGGGCCACCTCGTTCGTGCGATTTGACGCCACTAGATTATTTTCTCTGGGGATATGTAAAGTCAAATGTCTACGCCGATAAACCAGAAACAATTGAGCACTTGGAAGCCAACATTCGACGTAGCCTGATTTACTGCGAAGAGTATTCGTTGAAATTGAACCTCCAGATTACGCCATGTACGCGCCAGCCAAGGCGGCTACATGCCCAAAATAATATTCAAATATTAATATTATAAAATTATCTATCAAATATAGCCAATTTTTTGGATATAAAAGAATTTTTCCGTGTTTTATTTTAATTTAAAATTCTCCACCTATAAAAAACATCCTTTATAAGCGAGGTAAATTTCATAATAATCAAAATGCGCATTTATCAAAAATAATAACCCAAACCCCTGTTCACTTCCAATCATTTTGATTGCATAGCGTGATATCCTTAATAAAAAACAAAAAAAACATAACAATATATTGTTTTAAACAATTGAAATATAATAATAAAGCAAGGTCTTCGATATTTATTAAGTGACATTGTGTTGTCTATTATATTTCTGCGTGGTTTTTTTTTATATATTCTCAGGCGCTTGCATTTGTATGATCAGATATTCGCCTCTTTGGTAAAAATGGGTCATCAGTATCCGTTTCTTTTGACTTTTTATTTTGTATTAAATATTCTATGCCTTCAAATAGTGAGGTCCGATGAAAACATTGTGAGTAATCTTCATTACAGTCGCATGTTTAATATTTCTTTATTCTTGCTAACATATAGGTACTATTTATTAATTTTTTTTTAAAAAGAAATTCGAATACGGAATACGTGTCAAATCAATATTCGTACTATTCTAACTAAGCTAAATGCTTGTGCTATGAAAATAGGAGTAACTTCGGAATGAGATTCGAACTCGCGACCTTTGAATCACGAGGCGAGAGTCCTAAGCTACTCTTTTTTTTATTTTCTTTTTTTACTTTTAGTACATTTTACATTACAATACAGTATTTTTACGTAATTAAATTTAGTATTTACATCTACATGATATAGGATATAATAAATCGTATTTTTTTCTTTAAAAATGATTTTTTTTATTAAGTAGATCAATGATAACAAATAACCAACAAAATTGCCTCTTTAAAGAGCAGGGCTGAAGGGGACCCTTGTTGAATTGATATTATTAATTAATACTACATTAATTTCAAATCAATTTTAAAATTAACTTTGTCTTAAGTTATTGAACTTATTTATATATTAACTGACTGGTTTATAAAAATATAATTTCCTCCTTCAGAGTGCAAAAAACTATTAAATTAATGTTTTGTTTACAACATTAAAAAGTTTGTCTAATTTTCAATGTACCTACTTCTAGTAAAAATTGTATTTAAATTTCACAAAAATTATCAGGAATTTATAATACATAAAACATCGAAATTTATTAAAATATTTATAGTTAGGACTAGTTAAAAATCTTTTGCATTAAATATTAAAAAAAAAATAGTATCATTCCGTCTGAAGTATTTGAATAACTACCACATTAAATAAGGTAAGGCTTCTTCACCGTTTTGAAATTCCTCATTATTATCATTTCAATTATGTCTTGAGAATTAAACAGGGTATTACAGTACAGGGATTAAAAAGGCTGTTGTTTGCTATATGCGAGTATTATATTACTTAGAATTATTGGCTAAGTAATAAAACATTTGTAAAAAAATATATGTGGTCCGAATGCTACAAACTCATTTAATTTTCTAACAGTATTTATTGTTTTTGCCGCACCTGCGTCTACCATTTGAAGTTAAGTAATTTTTAGTTCACATTAACTTTTAACACCATCACCATTCGTCATTTTTGAGATTTTTGATTGTGAAGTTAGTCGCATTTCAAACTTATTTTCTAATTTTTTTTTGTGTATTTAATGACTTATAGCGTTTGATTTCTATATTGTTTTACGTTTCCTTTTTTCTTTTTAGATTTACATTTAATGTCATATAATTTTTTTTAAAAGTATTAATAGTTACTTTACCTAACAACGAAGAAATATTTTTTACGTAATACGGATTTACAGACAAGTATTTTGTGTATAATAATTGCGTAAGTAATGAAAAGTAAACAAAAAGTTGGAATACCAACCAATTTAAAATTAAAAAAATGAACACAGCCCACTGTTAATAAGCAGTGGGCTTTGTTCATTTTTTTAATTTTAAATTTTCTTCAGGTGTGAGTTCTGTAAAAGTGAGTCGTGTATAAAATGTGTACGGACTGAAAGAAAAAAAGTATCGTAATATTTTGAGAAAATGTCCTAAAAGACTAATACTTTAAGCCTAACAGAAAATTGCTCAAAAATATACATAATACGTATTATTTGTGTTTTATTTTTCAAGGGTCCGGCTGACATAACCGTGGACAGGGTAGAGGAATGTGATCTGCCGCTGCAGTACGCCGTGCCTTTCGGGTTGAAGATGAACAGGGTCAATCGAACCCACGCCGGTTTCACTGGCTGTATGGACTTGGGTGGCCCGATGGATGGATCAATTGCAGTATGAAATAACGTTCATTTTCTTCTTTTTACTCCCTTTATATTAACTCGTGGCGTCTGCTTGTCTTCTTGTCTGACGAAAAAACTGTGGATCCATTTTAAACCCCTTTTCCGTGATCCAATCGAGCTGAAACTTTGCAAGCAGACTCGTGGCGACGAGCAAGAATATTTGTCAAATTTTCGTTAAAAAAATTAATAAACTTTTGGATTTTCAAATTTTGAATGGTTTTTTCATACAACTTATTAAGTTGCATGAAAATATTTCAACGCGAAACCTGATTATAGTATTATTTTGGATTTTTGGAAATTTTTTATTACTCCCTTTCGTATCGTCGCCCGACCGAAGCCCAAGGCCCAAGCGAAAAAAAAAATTTTTCAACTAGTAAATGTGAAAGGGAGTCTAATAAAAACTTGGTTTTTGTGGGTTACTTTTTTTAAATCCACATTTCATTTATTTATTTTTATTAATTCGTGCATACATTAAACCGCAAAATCAATTTACTCTCTGTAATATATGTCGATGTGATGGATATGTGTGTGCGCGAGCGGGAAGATGAGAATGTAGGAGACGAGAGGCTATTCCGGATAGAGGATTACCGTAAAGTTGCTCGTCCACAATTGCTCGCCGAGAAAGTTGCTCGTCACACAATTGCTCGCCAGGAAAGTTGCTCGCCAACAATTGCTCGCCGTCGGATATTAATTTCAAACAATGTAATTGTGTGTCAAGAAAAAATATTGACTTTGCGAAAAGACTAAAAATAATTGTTAACGATTATCCAATAGAACATTGATCAAAATTCTGCGTGACATAGCTCGAAATTATAATTTTTGAAAATAATGTTTTGGTTAATTTTTTTTTTAACATTGCTTTATTTTTATTTTGGATGATAATTTTTTCAAAAATATTTATTTTAATAATATTCCTCATTTTCATAACGCTTTATAAATACTTTTAGTTGGTGACAATTGTTTGTTAATAATAATTGATAATATACGTGTATGTTTTTCAATAACACGTATATTCCTATAAAAAAAATAACTTAAACCTGTCACACAATTGATGAGCGACTTTCCTGGCGAGCAGCTTTCCGCCCACCCGGACTGAGCACTTAGCCAGGAAATATGCACCGTGCAAATACTACTGTTGTATATTACTGAATAAACTAGTGACGTGACTACATTTTTTTATTTAGAAGACCAAAACCCCACAAGAGAAAAGAGCAAACTTTACACTTAGTACCACAATTAAGCGTTTTAGTATGTAAATTAGCTGTAACCAGTCAAAATGACGATACTTTTACATGCCGGTTCCTAAAGAATAAGTATTTACTTATTTATAGCCGACACATAACGACATAACCACGAAATAGTAATAACGACATTTATCAAGATATTTGAACACTTTTTTTATATTTCCCCGGCAGTTAATGGCACCTACTATTTTAAACCCTGGTGATTGTGCGTTTATAAAACTAACGCGATATAAAAAAAATAATTAATATTATAAATAAAATGAGAAAAAAATTTCCGGTACGGGAATCGGACCCGAGTCCCCTGGGTAAGAGCCAGATATCTTAGCCACTACACCACGCAGGAAATACCATTGATTGCGGAGAAAATGTTTATAAAGCACTTAGTGTTCCTAAAGAAAATATATTTTAGACAATATATTGTGCGCTATATAATTTTTTTGGGTACAAATGGTTCGCGTCTTTGTTAAGTTCTATATGTAGTATATTTTTTAACGGTCCCACACATCGATGATGGTAACCTCCGCAGGTCCCCGCGTTCAAGTTTGCTGGGCCTGGGTTCAAACCCCATCTCCATGTTTCGCGTACTTATAGTTAAAATGCACACTTTAAATCATTAAACAAAGATATCTTATGAGATATACGAAATCCCAATTATAATAATTTCACTGTCTTTCCATTCGTCCGTCTGTCTATCCGTCCGTCCGTCCGTCCGTCGTAACTTCGTGTAACGTCCATAACTTCCTTATAGTATTTTTTTTTCTTTAAAGTATTTTTATTCCCTTTTTCCTTTTTCCTATAGCTAGTAAATACATAAATATGTTTTTTCAATTGGTTGAGTAACATATATATAATATATAATATAATACGAATTTATTTGCTTACACTTATACTTTGAAATGGAAAATATTACACTTTGAAGTTGAAGAGAAACTTATTATAATAATCAAATTTTCATTTTCATAAAAAAGTTACCTAAAATAGTACAGATAATAAATTACGCCATTGATTGTTTATCTGTTCAAAGATCAATCTTCAATATTTATTTATTTATTTATTTATTTTATTAATTACACGGCTTAATAGCCTTTTACAACAGGTTTATACATAATTAAAATACAACAAACGATTAAATGTAAAAGAAAAATAAAGGGTGTAAATGTAAAAAAGTATATATACATAGTTTAAACATAATGAGGTTAGACATATATGTAAAAAAAGTATATATGCAAAAAAGTGTAAAGTAGCAGGTTTATACATAATTAAAATACAACAAACGATTAAATGTAAAAGAAAAATAAAGGGTATAAATGTAAAAAAGTATATATACATAGTTTAAACATAATGAGGTTAGACATATATGTAAAAAAAGTATATATGCAAAAAAGTGTAAAGTAGTGATCTCAGAAATTTTTACTCACCGATAATATAGCAATATTAAATTTGAATAGCCAGGTATATATAAAAAATTTAAGACATTATATAAAAATTTAATATTTTGAAAAGAAATGATCATATAATGATTTTTTAAATTTTGAGAGAGATAGATTTAAAATGTCGACATATGTAGGTAGTTCATTGCCAAGTTTGTGCGATTATGTAAGATAAATATCTTACATAATCGTATTCCTTATTACTGGCCTTTTTATAAATGTTTTATTAATGACCAAAGAGCATTTTCTGATCCTGGGATCACTTTGTGACAATCAGTTCAAGTTGATGAACCTATTAAAAATCTTGTATTTTAATTGACAGACTTTGAATTTTTCTCAACATTAGCTGCTAAACATTTTTTTTTAAAACTACAGATCCTTTTTGCCCAGAAAAAAATGAATGTTTTGGCAGTTTAAATCCGATAAAACCAGAAAATGTTCTTCACCGTTGTGTTTTTTGTTTCAATGCCCTCATTTGTTCAGATTTTCATCCCTTTCTCAAAATTGTGAGTATAGCTATAATCATCATTTTGTATTGAATCTATATGTTAATTGCCCCAAAAATGACGCGTGTTTTTCCATTGTCAGCATAAAAAAATCGTATGGTTTTTTTAAAGAAACGAGGCTTAACAGTTCATTTTAAAATACATTTAGATATAATTTAATGTGTAAATATTATATGCATTATTTAATACGACGATGATATTTATTGATTATTGATTAGAAATAACGAAATACCACATTTTGTTCAATCAATTCTCTTTTTACTTATGGCAAGTCATATCGAAATTGAATTTTGACACATGACGGACCCTTTGACAGGTGAAACGTGTTTAGATACATCTTTTCTTTATATTAGCACCCATATTACCATGGAAATGAACGCGAAACGCATATATATTTATTTTGAGGTTACATCTTACGCCTAAATTGTGAGGTTAAAACGCACACGTCACCTTATGCGTAGTTACTGTTTCTAGGTTAACTTTTCATATAAACTATGGAGAATATATTTGAAAATTGTGATGTCGCTATATTATACACCCAGATTACATGGAAATGAACGCGAGATGTTACATCTTTACCTAAATTGTGAGGTTAAAACACACACGCTACCTTAAATGTTTATAGCGCCGTTTTTGCGTAAGAGACGCTTCAAGAGGTGTGACATCCCGAAAAAATGAGTTTTTAGGCTCTTATTGAAGACCTGCTTCTCCATAGATCGCAACACTGGAGTCAGCTGATTCCACATAGCTGGGCCCGCAAAGTTGAAAGCACGTTCCGCAAACTTGGTGGCTCCAGGTCTCCTTGGTACTACCAGCCTGCAGAGTGCCCCCGATTTAGCTGACGGCAGTGTGAGCCGTCTTCCAGTGATATTGTCTGGGATACAGAGGTCGATCAAATATTGTGGTGCTTTTCTTTGAAGACTTTTTTACACCATCAGAGAGTTTGAAATTTATCCGCTCCGGCAGGCGAAGCCAATGTAGCTGCTTCAGCATTAAGGATATCCGCGAGAACTTTGATGCCTTAAAAATAAGCCTCGCCGCGGCATTCATCACTGACTGAAGTCTGTCGATCTGAGTCCCAGGCTATCCTGCATATATTGAATTACAATAATCCAGTCGCCAGATGACGTACTCACTAAATCAATGACTTTGCAACTCTTTGCTAATTCGCGCATATATCGTCATAATCGTAGAACAACGACGCATGTGATATTTCTCAAGTTTGCAGATCAGTTTGAAGTTTTATTTACATAAAGATACTTTATGTCATAGCTCGATAACTACAAAAGATTTTCATTTGAAACTTGGGTTAGTCATTTAAAGTGGAAACCTTTAAAACCTCAAATATAGTCAGCGCAGTACAACGACGTTTTTACACGTGCTGAATTGTTCTACGATCGCAAATCAGAACCGTCGTTATACGAAGTTGGTATAACAATTAAATTAATGAGAAAAAATACACTTCTTATATACCGTTAGATGGCTTCTTTTTTTCACTTTTTAACGATCCAAAAAAGTCAATATGGAATTTTTTGCACATCCGTCATTGTTCTACGATCATGACGATATACCACCGATTGTTGAATGTTAGATTATCAGCCGTATTCTAGCTATTTATTTATATAAATTTTATATATTTCTCTACCTCCGCGGGTAAAGGTCGTCCTCCTGATGATGTTGAATAAGTTTTCAACGAAACGTCGAGAATCGTCTCTCGGAATAACATACGGTTCGTATAAAATATCCACAACCAGTTATAGTTAAATATTATGTCTAAAGACCGTAAAAATAACGTTAACTCTTTAATAATCCAATTTTTTGTCCAAAGAATGAACGCGCTTAGTTGGCTTGGATGTATTTGGACTATTGGAAGGTCATACAATACATACAATTGAATTGATTTTATTTTTAATGATGATGGTGGTTTAGATATAAATGAACATTTTAATTTACCAGTTGAATTTTCAAACAGTATAATAAAAAGAAATTATTATTCTTCATAGAAATTTATCCGTTGGTGATGGCTTATTCAAGGGATTGTTGAAACTGGTTGTTTTACACAAAATATTGTATTCATTGAAAATTTAAATTATTTTTTAATTTTACCCTATAATTTCAATTCTTTATTTTATTTATATGCTTTTGATAACATTTTGATGATAATTATCTTTAAAAACTCTAGGTGAACATACATATAGGTAAAGCGTGTATCAGTTTCCTAATATACAGTGAAATCCGTTAATTCGAACCCCCATAATTTGAAATTCCCTATAATTCGACATTTTCAAATAAAAAAGTCCCAAATGTTAATTTTTAAATAGATTAACCCCGTTAATTCGAAAATAACGCGGTAATTCGTAAATTAATTTTTCTAAGTTTAAATTACACTAATTTGAAAAAAGATTTTGATTTTTTCGCGAGTGAAAATAGTAAATAAGTCAATATTGGGTAGGTAAACAGCGTAAAAAGCAGCGGCCATAATTGGCCGCGAAGCGGCTACAATGGCAAAAATGGAAATTTGTCAGATAGCAAACACAATAGCTGCCCCCATTTGTCGCCGATTGCTTTCCTGCTAGTGTGAATTTTACTGTTTAAGTAAACACGGGTATCATACGTTAGCTGTCATTAATATTAATACTTAGAGGTGTTATTTCAGTTGCAAATGACTGCTGCGAAGTGGGGCGACGGGGGATGGAAGCCAAATGCCTTAAACTACGGAAATGCTCTGTGCGAGTCGCTGGTGAAGAACGTGCGGGAGCCTTGGGAAACCTTCCTCCGCGGCGCCGGAGCTGAATCCTTCGATTGTCCTTTACCCGAGGTATCCAATGTCGATAATTGTTGATCAAGATATATTATACATGTCTCACAAGGACAAAGCCATTTATATGGGAAAATAGGTATTGTATGTTTATAGGGCTTACGACCTATCAGAAGCCGTAAGCACACAACTCAATCATACATCATGAATTTGATCACACCATCACAAGATCGTGGCCTGTGGAAGGCAAATTTAATACTTAAAACAATTCAAACTTTTATTTATTGAAGTCACTTGACACGAATTTATTCACTAGAATATTTTTCAACTCAACTCAACTCAACTCGCACGATTCGCCTTTCTGTATTGTTAACCCGCTGACAAAAATAACTAATTCGCGC
Organism: Agrypnia vestita; assembly: GCA_016648135.1. NCBI lineage: Eukaryota > Metazoa > Arthropoda > Insecta > Trichoptera > Phryganeidae > Agrypnia > Agrypnia vestita. Next base: position 21,602 of record JADDOH010014563.1, on the reverse strand, counting down.
ACGCCCGCTTCTATTTTATATAAAAGTGTTGATTTCGCGAGTTTCCGACCTGTGTTTCCATATTTCTAGTGATTATGAGAATAGCCCAGTTGATTCCAGATTCATGTGGACCATGCAAGAGACTTAAATAATGCGCAGTTAGCATTGCTTTAGACTTTAGACTAATATGTTATTTGTGTACCACATTTCACGTTTCACTTTGAAGTATGCTAACGCCATCTATTGATAAATTTTGTCATCCCCATGATTCAATATACAGATGTCTCCGCTGGTAATGGCCATGGCCATATATATATTATATAGATATATATATATATATATATATATATATATGTATATATATTTTTTTATATTCGTGCACAGACTTGCCATGCTCGTCGGGGATGGAGGGGCAGAACCACTACTGAATTAATTAATTAATTATTTACATCCTTAGGGTCTTTACATGGAAGAAATTATTATACAAAAATTAAACTGCAAAAATAACAGCGATGTTTTTTATTAAACTAATGTGCAGAATTGAATTTGTTTCTAACCTCTAGCAATCTATCTTAACACGAATGCTCATAAAATTAGAGCGAGAAACATCTCCAAGAAATGGAGCATGATATCTCGTACCATAATGGCAGGGTGTACGATAATTAATCATGTTCACCAAACATGTGCAATTCATAAGGCCCTTTATTATTTTAAATGATAATTGCGATATTAAAAATGCTAATTCGCCTGTTCCCTAAGACCACCTTTTGAGCTTGCTGATCTGCTCTCTCATTATTCTTCACACTCGTCAGGCCACTTTTAAACTTCTCGATCCACAAAAAATACCATCAGGTGATAAAATACTGTCCACGTATTGTGAAAAAAGCGAACGATAAATCTCAGCCCATTTTATACCCTCCAACCAGAGAAATCATATCACTGCTCGTTGTTCCTCCTTGATGCAAACTGCTAGCGAAGCGGACGTGTTTACATTATAATATCCAAAAGGCAATTGACTTATTAGTTATATTTTTAAATTATTATAATACTTTCGGATATTTGACTGTAATATCCGAAAGGCAATAAATAATATCCGATCGGGATTGATTGATTTTGCACACGTGACCGCAGTCGTATCAACACTTAAACACGCATGCGCAGAAGCCAGTATGACAACCTTGAGATATTTTATGGCTAAGTGTAGATAATTTTTAACTCGTCCTCCTATTGAAAAGATGTCACATAAAGCAAGTGATTCTATCACATCACAAATACTTTCAATGATCTCGAAACATATTTCGTCTGCCATTGACTATTTTATGAAAGCGCACCTTTTTTTCAGGGAAATTACTGCGTCAAAGACCTTGTGGTGGATATGAATGGACTATTTCCCAGTATGTTGTATGGAAACTTCAAAGTAGATTTTGAGATCCTAAAAGGACAAGAGAAGTACAGATGTATCAGAATGTATGTCAAATCTGAACCAGCGAAGTCTTCTTAATGCCTTCCAATCCGGACTGCAGTTATGTTGAGTATATGTACTATATCCAAATAAATCAACAATATATATAATTTTTGTTTTATTTACTCCCCAAATTATTTATGATTGCATTTATGGAGACTTATTTACACCTACTTAAATATTGCGCTAGATATAATAATTGTGTTGTACTCGTACTGGGTCAAGCGGGTAATAACTAATTAGTAATACTTCGAGTGACAGAGATGCAACTTCACTTTATTTATATGTACGACTGACAGCAGCTAGGTACAATATTACTCCCGAGGAATCTGGACGCCCGTCGTAGCGACGACGCGCCTTCAAAGCCAAAAGATGTCGACACCAACCGATCCGTTCATTGGCCGCTGGTGACGACATCCCCGGCGAATCAACTGCCTGCTGCATGACAACACTATTAACTCGGCCAATCGGAGGGCCGTCACCTGTTCAGATTACTATGACGTGTATCTCCACAATTTATGGATACCTACTACTTATATGGATATCTTCCCCCCGCTTCAGAAATGTCTTTCAGGCGGTTATTGATTCCACTAAAATCCTCTTATACAATTTTTAATACATTCCTAACTCATCATACAATACGATATTCCATTAAAACAATATCTTCATACAATACAGAGTCATAATAACTTCTTATAATACAATACAATAATAAAATTTATATGGCGAGAACATAAAACATTAAGTATCAACTCTACAAATCCTGGTGGTCTTGTCTTCTCAAAAATTCTCCTACATTTATCCCTATTACGAGCCTTTTTTCTTCATTCTCTGATTTCTAAGACATACTTTCATTGAAGACATTTTCGCTCCATCTTAGTTTTGATCTCCCCTGTTACTATTAAGTTCCTGCGCTTTGTTGGTCTTGTGTTCATCAATGACTTGATTGTCATTACTGTTCAGTCATCTACTTCTCATGGTCTTAATAAATTTTGAGATGTTAACCTCATTATAAAAAAAACAAGGAGCTCAATATTGTGGCGTTTATGTCAAAATAATATTTTTTAAAACCAGTTCAAAGATACGCCTCAATTTTTCCTTTAAAAAACGTCCAGTGCACACTTATTCCTTTTTGTCAATACCTACGGCTCAGACGCATATACATACGCATATAATACTACAAAATAAGTGGTCCAATTAGCGTTTCGTATACTTAACTTAAGTGTTTCTGGACAACGGGATGGTATTAAATTTTCTAGACAGAAATAACGACAACTCATGCTTCGTCATCATCATCATCTTCTTCCCCTTGTCCTAGTAGGGTCGGGGGCCCAAAGACTCGACAAGGTGCTTCCATGATCCCCTGTCTTAATGTGTTTTTAGATAAACGTACAACAATCTGATTAAATATTAACGAACCACTAAACGCGGGATCTATGATCGTATTATCTGTTATTAAATACGAAAATATGAAAGGAACTCGTATAGAAAAATAAAAACGTAGCCATACAAGAAACAATAAAGAAAAATCAAATAAACATGTTAAATTTAACTTCCGATACTCATTTCATGAGGCATTAATACATGTTTGAATGGGCCAATCTTACTCCAAGCAGATTCGAGATATCTGTGTTTTTTTTATTCACAAATACATTTAACTGTTCGAAGAATATTTTTTCTTCTTCTGTATGAAGGCTTGAACTTTGTGGTGACATTATTATTAAAATAAAACACAAATTACTTTGTTTTCACCACTATATTAGATTAAAAAATCTACATGTTTCGAGAACAATGTTCTCTTCATCAGGATTATTGTGTACTAATCTTAAAAGTTGAAACAAGCAAATATGTTACGGTGAAGGAGCGGTTGAGGGGGTTGGTGAGGGGAGGGGGGGGTTCGAGGTGTTGATTATTATGGGTCATTTGGAATGTTAAGTGGAAAAATATTCAAAATAGGATTATGCAAAAATTTCGTCTGTGTATTTATTATATTAGACTTAATATTAACATTTTTCCTAATTTCGAGTATTTCTAAATTATTTATTTGAGGTATCTTATAGTTGAAATGTAAAAATTTTAAGCCTGTGTTAATATCAAATGTATGGTCAAATTCTATTAGATGTTTTCGAAATCAGAATCAATATTGCTAGTTAATGCTTTGATATGTTCTTTAACCCTAGTTTCAAAATTTCTTTTTGTTTTGCCAATATAAAAATTATCGCAATCGTTACAATTAAGTCTATAAACTCCTGATTTCATGATAGGATTATAACTATCCTTGTTATTTAGTATGTATTTTTTTAATTTGTTACTCGTATAAAAGGCCGGCTGAATTGAGTTAGAAATATTTTTAGTTATTATTTTTGACAAATTGTTATCGACAAATAAAATTCTACGCCATTGTTTATTTCTATCTGTTTTCAACTTTTAAGATTAGTACACAATAATCCTGATGAAGAGAACATTGTTCTCGAAACATGTAGATTTTTTAATCTAATATAGTGGTGAAAACAAATACATTTACGCTATGAATTTTAATCTATATTATTATTGCACTGAATCTGCATCAAGTAATGCGTTTCTTCCATTGCCAGCTTAAAAAAAAACAAATAATATGTTTTTTTTAAGGAACGAGGTGTATGGATAATTTTAAATACATTTAGATATACATATGGAAACAAAAACACTTGTTTTAAGTTCTACATTTTAATTTTTTTCAGCCGAATTTCACCTAATGATTATCATTTCGCCTTATGGTCATGAGGGCATTATCAATCTAAATATTTTACATTCAACAACTTATATTTATATGAAAAGAATTGAAAAGAGAAGCTATATCAAGAATTAATAAATGTTTTTTTTGTATTTTTGCACGATTCTAAGAAACAATTCCGTTCAACTAATTTATTTAAATAACAATATTTAAGCTGTACAATTTTTTTTTAAATATCAGGTATCGATCCAGTAGCCGATGCTTAATAAAGTACTTTCAGGGTTTGCGTTAATTACGTGACATGTTGTATAAAGCCGTCCGCTAGGTCTAGCAAAAAGCAATCGGCGAGAGGCTATTCCTTTTTGCCTCACAGCCAGTAGTCAATTACAGAAACCAGGGCCGTGCAGCGGCCACAATCGGCCGCGTAGCAGCCAGTACAGCGTCGCGGGGCCTATCAGCAAGCATTATTTGATTACAATAATATTGTCACGAGATGATAGAAGCAGAAAGAATTGCACATAATCAAAGATTTAACTGCACCTTTTATAAGCCAATTGAAAACTTCTACAAAGGTCTCGAATAAGATATAGGACGGGAATAAGGACCTTTGATTTAATTCTGACTGGAATGACACAGTATGTAAGTGATCACATATTATGACAGCCGTTTTCCACTTGCCATTTGAAAGTAAAATAAAACAAATCAATTCTGATAAAGTTTTTGTCAACCATCATCAAAATACATAACTCTCTAGGTACAAATGTCCTTCACTAACGCTACCAAGACGCTATGCTAGATAGCGCTGATCTCACAGACATATTTCTAATACCTTTATTGTGTATATAACGATACTCTGCATTAGTGATGCAACGAATACGAATATTCGTATTCGCCGAATATCATCACGATTATTAAAAAAAATATATATATATATAATTGAACGCAACACAAATTACGGTTTGGCTGTCTACCGTGTATCCGCACACCTACGCACTACGCACTCTATTATTGGGGATTCCCCTAGCATTGAATAAATGGATTTGTTGAGTTCTCAAGTTATCAATTGTTACTTGTTTCACAGCATAACAAGAGGTTGTTTTTACTTTCGTTGGGTATCAATAAGGTTAGGTGCACATTTCATGTAGTTTTTGTTTTGTAATACATATGGTTCGTTCCATTTTATTTCCGTTGTGAGTAAAAGTGTTAAAACTCTTATAAAATAATTTCAAATTAAATTAATAACATGACCTCTCCTAAGCAGAAAAAAGTGATATTTATTTTCGACCGCTGGGAATGTACAAACAAACGGATAAAAGAAATCGTCTAACGCCTAAGAACTTACAAGTGTTGTGCTTTTTGAACAAAAATTTGCCGCTGGTAAATTTTAGTTATTAAATCTCTTAGTAAAAAAGAACAGTAGTGTATTATTTATTACCTTGTTGAATTATTCATATTCGCCGAATAGTAGGTTTGATATTCGTATTCGTATTCGTGAATGTAGTATTCGTGGCGTCACTACTCTGCATCAAAGTTCATTTTCGTAAGCAATTGCACACATACCAAAAATGTTTTCAAAAATAATTATTAAATAATAAATAACATGTGTTACCTCTAAAAAAAATTTAATATAAAAAATCTTTATATAATAAGGTGTGTCTTTTGATTTTTGTACTGATACCACATTAAACCTATTGGCTAATGTAAAAGTGAAATCGAAATATGTAAAAGTACGCCATTTTAACGGGTCGTACTAAGGATTAGTAATACTCAATAAATATAATAAAAATAATAGCCTCTATTTCAAAAAAGAAGTTTCATTGTGAACTAAATATTCAGTTTTAGAACAATAATGATTATTATTTACAGAGTTTAGTTTTGAGACGTCATAGACAAGTATTTTACAGTTATTACTACTACTACTACTAGCTAATACAGAGTAATATTGTAGCTATTACCATGCTGAACAATATTACTCTGGATATCGATCTGTTCCATGTCTTTGAGAGGGTATTCCGAAGCAGTATTCTCCTACACCTTGTGATGAATCACCTGTTTCTATAGATTTTTTTTTATTATTTTTATTTTTAATTCTAAGATGATTTAAATGCTACGCGGGAAAAATTGAGCTAAACCCACCTGGCGGAGTATTGGAGCTACAAAAAATTTGGGAATGATGAAACGCTAGTATTGGGAGGGAGTTAGTAGCGATTGATCGGATATAGGCTACGGGCAGTCACTGTTTAATTCTTATAAATCATATTAATCTTGTGGTGGAGGCTAGAATTATAGGTAAAGCCGTGCTTGGTACAAATGGTTGACGATCGATGCGGTCCGAGCGGTCCACATGTGTTCCCCATAAAAATATACCGAACATGTTTTTCAGAGATTTGGATCGCGGTTATTGCGTTTTGGACTATTAAAAAACCGATTAACGTCTACTCCAAGGTGACGATGATATTGACATTTCCACGAGGTTTCTGAATTATGGGCTTTTTTACTGGATTTTTGAAACCGTTTAAGAGCCGTAAATCGTCATCTCAAGTGGATTCCCGCGCAACAGAGATGCGGAATATAAGCAAAAGTAAGGAAGGCAGGTCCTAATTAGGGGATCGCGAGAGGAAAGCGCCCCATCAATAATTTATAGGAATTGGCCGCGAAGCACAGATTAAACGTATACGATGTACCAGAGGGGTGACCTTAACTGAGCGAATAATGATTTATTTTCGTTTCGCGGGAGTCGGATAACGTAGGCAGATAGGAAAGTTAACTATAATTCCATTATATTTATCTGTAGACTAACGCTCTATCGAGAAGCGAATAATGATTCATTTTCGTTTCGCGGGAGTCGGATAACGTAGGCAGATAGGAAAGTTAACTATAATTCCATTATATTTATCTGTAGACTAACGCTCTATCGAGAAGCGAATAATGATTCATTTTCGTTTCGCGGGAGTCGGATAACGTAGGCAGATAGAAAAGTTAACTATAATTCTATTATATTTATCTGTAGACTAACGCTCTTCAGGCTTTTACAACAGATAGGTAATTGCGCAATGACGGTATATATAGTCAGGAAAGGGATAACGATAACGTGTAAGCATATTAATGGCACAACAAGAAAAGAAAATACTCAAATATAGATACAATATATTAACTATGTAATCACTACAAACCTGTCCGACATTAGCGTAGTTTCATCAGAACGGATAACGTGTATACGATTGGCTATTCTAGCTCAGACTTCACCGGGTTTGGTAGTAATAACCCACAAAACATAATTGGAACAAGTGTATCTAGATAAAAATATTGTAAATAAAATAATACGAATTTGCGGCCCATATACACACGAAATAAAAGGATAAAGCGTATGGGGATCTTATAGATGGATGGATAAATGAAACAAATATATATAGGAGTAAATGCAAGTAAAAAGCAAGTATATAAGTACCAAAAACATAGGAGAACATAGTGTGATAGAAATTCAAAGACGGGAGGAACAATAATGTGAAGTGGAACGGATATAGCAAGAGCATGTAATAATGATATACGTACAAATACAGACAACTACTTGAGACCGATTCGACAGATAATAGCAATCTTTCAACACACCTCTAAGAATATGGTGAGTAGTATATAGTTATCAGCGGAGGCGTCCAGTACCTTGGCAATAAATAAGCACTGAACTGATCCGACGCCTTGCCTTATTTTCATTTATTGGTTTTCTTACAGCCATATAATTAATCAATCTTGAAAAAAAAACAATAATTGATGTACAGAGTTTTGGGCCAATTACAAGAAAACTTACTTGAAAAAATATACAATCGATAAAAAAAATAAGAAAAAACATGTCCAATAGTGGGTTTGTGTGAGTGTGTATTTGTGTGTTTATTTATTTATTTATTTATTTTGTTTTGGGAAAAATTAACAGCAAAACGATTTTAAAAATTTTCCACTGAATTTAAAAATTTATTTTAACTTACATTAATAGTTTATTGTATTATAGCGAATAGTACTCTTCCAGTATTATATTCTTCGAGAATATTCACTGTTTATGTAACATAGGTTCTGGAGAACTTCAATGTTTAAATTCCTCAACGGAGGGACCTAATACGTCCCTGTGCGCGGGGGGCCGCGGGCGTAAGACAGGATTCATTGGGTGATCCACGACAAAAGATCGCCCAAAATTAATTTAAAATTAGGTAATTTAAAATTAGTACCTTTGGACGATTGTTATATCTAGGTATGCAGTGTGTACATGATGAGTGTAGGGAAATTGATACCATGATATAGCGGCCAAGAATCGTTAAATTTCCGATAAAGACGAGTGAAAATACGAGGGAACGGGACATGATAATGGTAGATAGTGAAGAAACATCAACTATGATTAGGGGAGTACCCGATAGATTGTGGTTACGGTTGATCAAACGACAATATTTATTTATTTATTTATTTGTTTACGCCCATTAGGCTTTTACATAAAGAGTATAAAATAAATTTCAAAAAGCACATACATTAAAAGTTTCAGGAATAGCACCAAATCATGAGTATAAAATTTAAAAATGTAGAGTAGGTAACGAGCAGCAATGCGTATAGGACAATATGGACTGAACTTAGAAATTAAATATTAAAAATAAATTATCGCGCTTGCGAAGCGAATTTAAATCGTCCGAAGCCACCGAGTCTGCCCCAAAACATAAGGAAGAGACAGCAACAGAAAGGTGGAGTCAACTGACGGCTGTGAGTGGTATCAGGGTTGTGGACCGCCAAAATAGACCTTAGTAGGCGGAATTCTGATATCAGGGATGGCATAGATTAGTGAAACCAAAGAGGCTGAATATGGGCCCTTTTCCCGCGAGGGGGGTTTTAAAATGTCAAAACAGTGCACTTTTTGGGCAGTCTGTGTGGACGTCTACGGGGGTGCGAAATCCGCGTCGGTTGTTTTTTTTTTGAGTGATAGTTACCGTCGACTTAGAGTGTCCCAGTGTTTGAAAATTATAGTTTAGCTTCAAGTGAAAGTGGTGCACGGGTAATTATACTCTTCGACATTATTGATTGCTCACGATAAAAGAAAAGGGGGGTACGGGTTTGGTTTTATTTTATAAATGGTAATTAATTTGGCATATTAGAACTTCGGAAATTACTGCGCTTTATTAAGTTATGCTTTATTATAAGATACCTATTTTATGCTAAACACGCGGGAAATTGTTAATAAGTCTTATAAAAATACCTATCTTATGCTAAATACGCGAGGTCCTGTTAAAAGGGTTTTAACTCAGAGTACGGGTTTGATTTTATTTAATAAAGGTAATTAATTTGGCATATCAGAACTTCGGAAATCACTACGTTCTATAAAGTTAATTATTTTTATCGTCTTACTAGGTTCACAGAATAATACTCGCAGAATTTCAGGAACCGCTAGGGTTCAAATTTAGTTAATTTTTCGTTTTACTAAGTATACAGGAATAGTATTGGCGGATCTCCGGAAACTAGCTGCGCGTTATAAAGATACCTATTTTATGCTAAACACGCGGGAAATTGTTAAAAGATAAAAGAGTTGTTACTAACAGATTCGATTTTAAATAAGTCTTATAAAAATACCTATCTTTTGCTAACTACGCGAGGTCTCATATTAATTTTTACATTTGTAAGGCATATAATATTTCGTTATATGAAATGTTTCGATTAGACCGGATTTATTTTAGTTATTGAAAGAATATTTAGTTTATTTTAATAATTTTTTTTTGTTTATGTTTAATAGTAAGAGTCCGTTAAAATTATAGCGAATAAATTCCGGGATTAAAAATACGTCTTGTGAAAAATATATAGCTGTTTTCGCGGGGTTTCAGTTTTAGCCTATAATAATCTAGATTTTCATTTCGTTTAAAATTATATAGAGTAATTCCGTGGGGGGTCGGGGTTTATTTACAATTTCACAGATGTATAAATTCCATTATTCTAGAAAATTATATAAAATAATCTCGTGAGAATCGGGGCTTATTTACGATTTTACAGATGTATAAATTCCATTATTCTAAAAAATTATATAAAATAACCTCGTGAGGAACGGGGTTTATTTACGGTTTTACAGATGTACAAGTTTCACTATTTTATAAAGTATATAAAATTGCTTTCGTTCGGCCCGGGGTATCTTATATTATATAGAAAAACATAGATCTCGCGCTATCAAAACATATAAAAACGTTTCGAAAGTATATAAGATAAAAATAAGTTTAATTTGGTTCGGGTTATTTTATATTTTATGAAATATATTTGCCTCGCGGACTTAAACTATGAAAAAAAAATGTTTCAATTAGTTCTGGTTATACTTTAGGAGTGATGTAAACTTCGCGGTTGTGATCCTATATAAAAATCGCGTTAGTATAATTCGGGTTACTTTGTATTGTACGAAAACGTAAATCTCGCGTATAAAAACGCGTATAAAAAAAAACGTATATCATGTATTCAAACATATAAAAACTTCTAGTACATTGTTTCGGTAGACCGGGGTTGTATTATACTTATAAAGATGTAGGGCCTCGTTATATTGAAAATATATAAAAACCGCCTGGGGCCGGGTCTTCTTATTTATGAACTATATAAGATTTCGTTGCATTTAGTCATGCAAAATGCTTTCGTTCGAGAATTCGCGTTTCATTTAATAAATATGAAACATATAGATTTCGGTTAGAACTATTTTAAAATGTTTCGTTTAGAATTCGCGTCTTGTATTATAAATGTGAAACTTATAAAATTCGTTTTGAGCTAAAACATATGAACATAGAAACACTACAGTTTTGAACGCTATTTTGTTTACTATGCCTAGGACATTCTTGCGGTGTATTAGGCTTGATGGTAAAATTTAGACTCTTACTCTGTTTAAAATATACGTAGTGTCTCCGCCTAGATTGGCTTCACGATATACTTTATGAAATTTGTAAGTTCCGCTGTCCTAAAATTATATAAAATTACCTTCGTTTAGATCGGGTTATATCATATTCCTCGCGGAACGCGTAAACCTCGTTGTCCTGAAACTAAATAAGGATGTTTCACCTAGACCGGGTTCATTTTACATTTTAGGAAGAATATAAATCCCGCGTCTTTCAAATTCGGTTAGAACTATTTTAAAATGTTTCGTTTAGAATTCGCGTCTTGTATTATAAATGTGAAACTTATAAAATTCGTTTTGAGCTAAAACATATGAACATAGAAACACTACAGTTTTGAACGCTATTTTGTTTACTATGCCTAGGACATTCTTGCGGTGTATTAGGCATGATGGTAAAATTTAGACTCTTACTCTGTTTAAAATATACGTAGTGTCTTCGCCTAGATTGGCTTCACGGTATACTTTATGAAATTTGTAAGTTCCGCTGTCCTAAAATTATATAAAATTACCTTCGTTTAGATCGGGTTATATCATATTCCTCGCGGAACGCGTAAACCTCGTTGTCCTGAAACTAAATAAGGATGTTTCACCTAGACCGGGTTCATTTTACATTTTAGGAAGAATATAAATCCCGCGTCTTTCACTACATAAAATGGTTTCGGTAAGATTGGGGTTGTTTATACTTGTAGAAATTACAAAATCCCGTTATTTTTAAACTATATTAAAATGATCCGGGGAGTATTTGCCGGAGAAATTACAAAATCCCGTTATTTTTAAACTATATTAAAATGATCCGGGGAGTATTTGCCGGAGAGTAGATATCAAATATTCGAGACGATAATAAATTTATATTAAGAATAATATTAAGAATAAAAACTAAACTAAAAGTAATATGTATTGACCTTATCAAGATGTAGACTAGTGGGGTTTTATTATAGAAACAATTAACTGTTCTGTGGCGCCTACTTATCCGCGGTATCCCCGATAAATGATAAAAACAAGTGGACAAGTGGTCGCTTCACGGGTTTGTTAAAACTTATAAATGCATGGAATCCTAGATTCAAAGCTTAATCCCGGTATTTCGGATAAATTTATATTTGTTACATATTCTTATGAATATGTAACATCGGAAAATAACGGGTAACGGTTTTATGAAAAATATCGGTGCGTATAATCATTAGAGTATATGATCATTAGAATTAGAGTTTAGTTTCGGTGACCCGGGTAAGTACGGATGCGTAAGACGGAAATAAGGACTATGTTGCAGTATTATTAAGATATATGAATACTTACAATTGTCGAGCTAGAGTCTAATTCCGGTATCTCGAGGAATATAAATTTAAAGAAAAGAAAATAACGTCTAGTTTCGGTTTGATTAAAGTATATACACCGTATAGTTGCAGAGGCTGGATACTAAGCCCTAGCTACGGAAACTTATAAACGCGTAATGGCATGATCAAAGGTTAGGTCGCGATCTATAGTTAATTAGGGGCCTGTGAATCGTATGCTCGTGCAAGGCAAGTGTCCGCAATCCTTAGGTATAAAGTGAGGTACATGAAGTGAAACTACGATGCACTGGAATGGATATAATCGGCGCAGATGGGTAAGTCATGTCATCCTCTTTCCGTTTTGAGATTATAATGATATATAAAGGTGGCGCACGATTAAGAAGAATGGTCTCGGGTTCGACACCCCAGACAGAGACGGAAGAAGCGCCGACAGTGAAAGCTAACCCCTGTACCGTAAACTTCACATATATGTTTATCCATAGGTGTTTGCATGTTGAATCCGTACTGACCATAATAGGGGCGAATGAATTTGCCAAATTAACCCTTCTCTGCATGTGTGTGAACTTCCAGGGATCGGGCGGCTCGTGTGCTCGACGCCGAACTTATTTATTTTTCTATTTATTTATTTAATCGATTGATTGATTGAATAATTAATTAATTAATTAGGTATTTATTTGTCTATTCATTTATTTGTTTGTTTGTTGATTTATTCATTCATTCATTCATCTATTTATTCATTTATTTATAAATTATTTAACATAATCAATTATCAATTAATCATCAATTAAATAAACAAGCAGATAAATCTGCTTGTTTATTTAATTGATTGATTGATTAATTGATTAATTATATATTTATTTATTCATTTATTTATTTGATTGATTGATCTATTAATCAATTAATCATATATTTATTTATTTGTTTATTTATTTATTTATTCATTCATTCATCCATTCATTCATTCATTCATCTATTTATTTATTTATTTTTCTATTTATTTATTTAATTGATTGATTGATTGAATAATTAATTAATTAATTGGGTATTTATTTGTCTATTCATATATTTATTTGTTTGTTTATTTGTTTATTCATTCATTCATTCATTCATTCATTCATTCATCAATTTATTCATTTATTTATAAATTATCTATTTATCTACTTGTTTAATTTATTAATTTATCAATTTATTAATTAATTTATTTATTTATTTATTTACGTACTTATACGTCTGTGCATCGTCGGGGGGGGGGGGATAGTCAGATCAGCATCGTCACCGTCATCATCACCGAATACCGTGTCCCAACTATATACCACGCGCCAAATTACATCACCATCACTGAACGCCGCGTTCCGATTACACACTACTCGCTATGTTACGTCGTCGCCACCGATCGCCGCGTTCCAGTTATATATCGTCAGGAGACGTTCCCATAGTACCATCATCATCATCATCATTAGCAGTGTCCAGTCATATATAGTCAGGAGACGTTCGATCATCATCAGAGTGTCCCGATAGTATCATCACCATCATTAGCAGTGTCCCATATATCGTCAGGAGACGTTTCGTTTCAATAGTATCATCATCATCATCATCATTAGCGGTGTCCCAGTCATATATAGTCAGGAGGCGTTCAGATAGTATCATCATCATCATTAGCGGTGTCCCAGTTGTATATCGTCAGGAGACGTTTCAATAGTATCATCATCCTCATCTTCATTAGCGGTGTTCCAGTCACATACAGTCAGGAGGCGTTCTGATAGTATCATCATCATCACTAGCGGTGTTCCAGATATATATCGTCGGGAGGCGTTACGAGAGTTCATAATAATCATCATCATCACTAGCGGTGGTTCAGCTATATATCGTCAGGAGGCGTTTCGATAGTATCATCAACATCATCATCATTAGCAGTGTCCCAGTTATATATCGTCAGGAGACGTTTCAATAGTGCCATCATCATCATCATCATTAGCGGTGTCCCAGTCATATATAGTCAGGAAGCGTTCCGATAGTATCATCAACATCATCATCATTAGCAGTGTCCCAATTATATATCGTCAGGAGACGTTACGATAGTATCATCATCATCATCATCAATAGCGGTGGTTCAGCTATATATCGTCAGGAGGCGTTTCGATAGTATCATCAACATCATCATCATTAGCAGTGTCCCAGTTATATATCGTCAGGAGACGTTTCAATAGTATCATCATCATCATCATCATTAGCGGTGTCCCAGTCATATATAGTCAGGAGGCGTTCCGATAGTATCATCATCATCATTAGCGGTGTTTCAGATATATATCGTCAGGAGACGTTACGATAGTATCATCATCATCATCATCACCACTAGCGGTGGTTCAGCTATATATCATCAGGAGACGTTTCGATAGTGACAACATCATCTTCATAAGTGATGGCAGGGCTCCAGTTACACATCAGTCGGAGAAAATTAGGCAGATCCCATCATCACCGATGGCAGGATTCTAGCTGTACACCATTTGGAGAAAATACACCGACATCCCTGGCCAGGGGCTAGGCATATCCCTACTGTCCAGATCCACCTTTCCATCTACTAATACGAGGGGTCATGGCCTCGTGAAACCACATGGCAACCACCCATTACAAGTATTTATTTATGTATTGTATATGTAATGTATATGTATGTATATTATATTTTATTAGTATGTATCTATTCGTACGTAGTGTATGAGGGGGCTCTTCACGGGTGGCACAACACCCGTGCGGATGTCTTCCCTCGTCTGGAATGGATTGAACGTATTGATGCATACCAGATTATAATAAGTACTACCTGGGAGGGTGGTTGCAGTCACTGTAGTGTCGCGAATGGCCAATGGGCTGCAGTTGCCCACAGGCGAGGGTTGGGGAGCCTAGGAAACTCCCCCTCCCCACTCGCATATTCTTGACTTGACAGGTGGCCCGGGACCATCTTTACAGTAGCTTCAGTATATATACCGTAGTTTAACTTAGTTTAACCTGGAGGAGTTGGAATTCGGGGGGCAAACTGGCTCTGAGCCCGGACGCCAGACACTGACGCGAGGGATGGTGCGGTACTTTGCACAGAAGAGGCCCAACATGAAAAGGCGCATCCAGGCTCAGGTCAACGTATCCGGAACTCGTGTCGGGAGAAGGAGGATGGGATCAGTCACCGATGAGCCTTTGGGTATGGAGGAGCCGAATTTAAAGCAAACACATTTTCCGCGTACACATACATTTACACATACCTTCCACAACCCCCTTTATCCATAGAACCCAACGTACCACTAGAATGAGACATAGGGCCAGATACAGGTGACGGAACTTAGGCCGGCTGGTAAATAAACGTAACAATGTAATTGATATAAAAATAATGCAGAATAAATATAAAAGATCGTAAGCGAGATAACGGCGGAAGATAAAATTATTAACCAGCGAGGGCGTCGAAGACGGAATCATCCATAGGGGCGGTTACGAAGGGCTTGCAGGGGTTCTATGTACTCCATATGTGCGTGCGCATGTGATAACGGCACGTTACTAACCTTTCCAGTGGAAGGCGGCCGATCTCATACAGGTAGGACCATGGGGGATCGAGCGGAGAGGGCGTGGGAGCAGAGGATCGCGCACTCTGGAAGCGCAGCTACACCAGATGCAGTGGTTTCAGCCCGTAGGAATGACAGGTAAATAATATAGGGCCACGGAACATAGTATGTTTAGCAATTGCACCGTAGGGTTTAATTGACGTGCTAGGTAGTTTCGTTTGCGTTTTCCATGAACATTCACGAACTTCATACCCCAGTATTTAATTTAAGTTTAGCTTGTGTTAGGGTTACCACAAAACCAATTCATCCCCTATAGTTCGAAACAAAAAATTACACAACGTGAACTGGGGAGGTCTTGAATAAAGCGAGGGTGTTTGGAAATACTACGTTAAAAACCGTAGAGCCTTCATCCGACGTAGATAGATAGCTTGTTTGCCTCTAACAAGGCGTAAACTCAGTTAAGAGTAGGATCGAGCTGAAAGGCGAAGAAGAGGATCCATCACAACCTTTGATAAGAATGATTTTATATATGTTTAATATTTGCTTTTATTTGTATGCTTATATAATTCTAACTTATTTATAACATTTACGAATTAAATTTTTGTGTTTGTAATGTAAATGTTATATAAAAAATAAATAAATTGAATTGAAATTGAATTGAATTGAGTTGAAATTAGTGATTACTACTCTTTGACCAAAGCTTTGATTGCTTGATCTGCCTGGCTATTTTTATTTATAAAGGAGACATTGAAATAATATCATAAAAATGATTGGAAAACGCGATTTTTCATTATCTTTTATATTAGTCAATTGCAAATGCTCATGTCAAGTTAAGATTGATAATTATCGCTTTAAATCACGCAAATTTTTTTATCTAATAATAGCAACACACTATTTAGATGTTAATCTCTTTCATCTATAGGTACCTAATAATATTATAAAGAGGTAAGGTTTGTGAGTTTGGATGTAGAAGGTAATCTCCGAAACTACTCATCCGATTTCGAAAACTCTTTCACCAATATTTTAATAGACCTTCAGGGCAGAGAAAAGTTATATATTATCCGGTTAAAATAAAAAGGCTTTTCGTGGAGACCAATTTTGCAATGAAAGTCGTTGAAAAAACGGTCGAACGAATGCATTTCTTACGAACGCTGTCTTAACGGTAAGAGATGTATGAATGCTTTCTAACGGAAAATTGTAGAGCTTAAAAAGGCTTGTAATAAGGGCTGCAACAACATATATCTTTATGTAAAGATTAATACACAAATTGATAAAATATGACTAAAAGTTACTAAAGCGTGCCAAGTCGAATGCGCACAGCTAGTTATTTATAAAGGAGAGATTGAAATATTATCTATCATTAACATGATTAGAAAACACGATTTTTTATTATCTTCATATAAGTCAATTGGAGATGCTCATGTCAAGTTAAGATTGATAATTATCGCTATAAATCACGCAAATTTGATTATTTATTTTATCTAATAATAGCTACCACACTATTTAGATTTTAATTTCTTTTATATATGAAGCTGAATATGTACATTTTACAAATGCGTATCGATTTCCCAAAAAAGAAAGAAAACATATACACAAATGTGTTAATGCGATAATCAAACATCTCTGAGTCCCGCATGACCGCAGTTTTTTTTTTAAATATTATATCTCTGTTAACATCAATACTATCATTTTGCTTGTATAGCGTGACACCATGTTATAAAAAATGTAATATTTTTATACAATACTTTATTTTACACAATTGTCTATAATAATAGGCAAGGCCTTTGATTTTAATTAAGCCACATTGTGCGGCATATCATATATTTATGTGATGAAATTATTTCAATCTCAGTCGCACGAAGTCAACGGAAATCAAAATGCATTATCAATATCAGTTTATGTTAACGTTTTATTTTATTTTATTATTTTTGTGTTTGCAAATAGCGGGAAACCTTGTAAGTTATCTTGTTTTCATATATTCAAGATTTTCTCCTTTCTTTTTTTGCGTTATTATTTCTCACATTTAAAAATGAAAGCTTTTGGAAATATATTTATATTAATGCAAGGAATAATACATTAAAATGATAAAAACAAAATGATTACTTTTGACTAATGTGCCGACCATGAATATTCTGAAGAGACACTATATCACTATTGCAAACTATGCCTGTCTCAACACAGATATTTCTAGTGAGACAGGCACAGTCAACCAAAATTTTATATTTAAATTAAATAGAAATAAACAAATAAAGAAAATAAAAAATCTTTTGTGATTGCCTTACACGCTAGTAATTTTTTTCTTGTTTTTAACTAAATAACTTCAAAATATTATATTAAAGAACACATTTTTATTGTGAAGTTGCAATTTCAGAACAAAGTTCTGTGAATATAAAAAAACAAATTTTTATTAATCAATTAGAAAGACATACAGAAAAATCAAATCAACGAAAAAATATTTGGCTACACCGGGACTCCTATCTATCCGGGAAGGTAGGTTACTACCACGCCACATCAGCCTCATACCTCTCCGTCAATTTGAGTATGACGAACACCGACGTATACCTACGTCTCGTTTATTTTTATTCTCGTCTTTTAAGTGTTGAGATAAAAATCTTATGATCTCAATATTTCTGTATTCGGAATACGGCCGAATATCACCGTAAATAAGTACTAAGGTAAAAAAAAACTTTTATCACATAAATTTAAAAAAAAAAACTCAATATCACCTAATACGTGACTAAGGTAAAAAAAAACTTTTACATCACACTTTCATTTAAAAATTTGTTTATATACAGGGTGTTACAGAGCTGTTCCATAACACTTGACAGGTTTACCCATGATTATGGAGATATGTGCGACATGAATGTTTACATTTTAAAAATTATTTCGGACTCATTTTTAGTAAAACGTTGGAATTTCATTACAGTACCTAACTTGTATCGAATATGAAAAATTCATTCGCTTCAATACAAGTCAAATAAAATGTTATATCAAAACCGTATAAAAACAGAATTCGGTGTACTTTGCATTAGAAATATTGAAATCTGGTTGAACTTAAACATTAATTTTTGTTTTCTACCAAAGGGTCCTGCAGACATAACTGTCGAGAGGGTTGAAGAGTGTGACGATCCAGGCAAGTACTCCGTCCCCCTAGGATTATCCCTGGGTAAGGTTAATCGAAGTCACGCCGGTTTCACGGGCTGCATGGATTTGGGGGTCCCAATGGATGAAACAGTTAATGTATAACTTTTTTCTTGGCATACTTATATTAGGTCCTTACATATGAAATTGGCGTTTAGTATGGGAGGAACATAAAGCTTTTTTTTTTATTATAATATATTTATTTAATCAAAGTATGTACCATTGCTATCTATGCACTTTTACCATCTCATAAGTAGTTCATCGATCCCTTTACTTAAAAAACCATTCGGACGGGAATCAATAAAATCTTTGAAGGCGGTTTGGACTGCCCCATCGGAGTTGAATTTTTTCCTTTGCAAGAAGTTATCCGAATTTCGAAAAAAATGGTAATCTATTGGGGCAAGGTCCGGAGAGTACGGTGGATGTCTTAGACATTCCAATTGAAGCTCCTCTAATTTGGTAGCCGTCTGTTGTGCAGTGTGTGGTCTAGCGTTATCATGAAGCAGCAGTGGCCTAGAGCGATTCCCAGCCTCGATTGTTTAGCAGCTAGCTTTTCCATCATGGTTTGCAGTTGCTGACAATAGACATCTGCCGTAATCGTCTGGCCAGATTTAAGAAAGCTGTAGTGAACGACACCAGCACTAGTCCACCAAACACTCACAAGTAACTTTTTTGGAGTCAATTTTCGCTTGAGGCATGGTTTGCCTGGTTCGGCAGGGTTCAGCCCACTGCGATGAGCGCTTCCGATTATCGTACAAGATCCACATTTCATTACAGGTAATGATTCGATTTAAAATCCCTTCATTATTGTGCCGGTTGAGTAATGCAACGCAGCAGTCAACGCGCGTTTGTTGATTTGCTTCACTCAATTCGTGAGGTACCCACCTTTCAAGCTTTTTCACCTACCAATTTGCTTCAAGTGGATTAAAACAGTTTTATCACTAACACCGCAGCCTGCAGCTAACTCGGATGTGGT
The DNA here is from genome assembly GCA_016648135.1 of Agrypnia vestita. Classification (NCBI taxonomy): domain Eukaryota; kingdom Metazoa; phylum Arthropoda; class Insecta; order Trichoptera; family Phryganeidae; genus Agrypnia; species Agrypnia vestita. The sequence goes on along the minus strand of JADDOH010014563.1, from coordinate 1,614 downwards.
TTGCGATGGATCCGCTTCCACAATAGCCTTCAATTCTTCATTATCAACTTTGGTCTCCGGCCGTCCACGGGGCTTGTTCTGCAGGTCGAAATTCCAGAACGAAAACCGTTGGAACCAAAAACGCACTGTGTTTTCTTTTGCGGCACCGTCGCCATACACATCATTAATCCTTCGAGTCGTTTCTGCAGCACTGGTGCCACGGTGGAACTCGTACTCGTAAATAACGCGATATTTCAAGTTTTTCATTTTGTAAACTGAGTGACGCAAATAAAAAAACAATTGAGGAAAAAACAAATGAATTATAATTTTCAAAACACAAATACATGAGTAAATAGCTGTATAAATTTGGATTTGGAATTCCTAACCAAAGAGAAGATATTTGAGATCAAATTTGCCAGTACGGCAAAACGTCAATTTCATATGTAAGGACCTAATATATTAAATTGTATTAACAGTAAATATATGTACAGTAGAGACTCACCGGACTAATTGTTGTAGTAAGACATTCGGATAATTGAAAATCCGGATAACTGAATGTATGAAGAAAAGCAAAATCTGTACATATGTACCTACATGTGTAATATTAATTCTAGAAAGGTAACTTGCCTCGGCGCGTACACATAATTCTAGGTGTTGGTTAAAAGCAACAAAAACGAATTAAACTTATCAACTAAAATCAATGTTTATTACGTAATTAGACATACATTTATTTTATCTTTAAACGATAACACCACTCGCTTACGGCTTTGGCATTTTTAAGCACAGACGTGACACGATGCAACGTAGCAGAGTAATGATTATACCTAACTGTCAAAAACAATAAAAAGCGCGTGAACAGTGATCGCGCGGGGCGTAAACACAGTTGCGACATGTCGGTGCTCACACGGATTAAACTACCCACGAAGTTATTTGATCGCGGTTGACAAAACGTATGACAGAGGTTCGGATAATCGAGTCTCTGCTGTATATTTAATCTCTTCGAAATAATAAAAATATATTTAACGTCTTCAAAATAAGAACAGTGGAAATAAAGACGAAGATGGAATAAAGCCATGTATTCACTAGGGGACAAATCGCGAAACATTCCGCTCGACATGTCGCATCAACATCTACGCTCATGTTTCGGGGACAATGACGCGGTCATTTGACGTGTACACACCGGGACTCGCATATCTTGTCGCGGAAATGTCATCCGATGAGGTTATGGATGACAGCTGCGGTATCTCATTTGGCGAAAACGGGGTTCCGCGCAATTCGAAATGTTTTTTTGGGTCGCAATTTCAAATTTACGAGGTTTTGCTGTAGTAAATTGAATATTATTAAAAACAAGGTCCTTTTTGCAAATAATTATTATTTTCCAGACGTCACGGAAATATATCGCCCTATAAGGTTATGATGATAGCCGCGTATCTGTTAATGTTAATGAGTTTATCGAAAAGTAAGAGGAGAATACGAAATTATTTACTGCAAAGAGAAAGAAGGATGGACATTCTATGCGATCTTCGATCGATACAGCTCGATGAGTTCGAGAACGATTTCGTTTCCCCGCATTGTCATCTTGACAGATACAGCGCATGCGTATTCACTTGTAAACATACCACGTGGTACTGACGC